>MDKF010396658.1:0-32427 GCA_026770625.1 Nicotiana glauca | reverse complement strand
CCTCGAAAGCTCCAAACTCAACTCACGCCTCTAGAATAGCTTTACCCCTCAAATTCGCCACAAAACCGCTCGAATATAGTCATAAATTACTCAAATATATCAACATATACTAGTAAAATCAACTTGAATGCATGAAAACAAATTTCCTAAAGTTTTCCTCAAAAATTCCCAAAATGCCCCCGGGCCCACGTGGTCAAAACCCGAAGTTCGAACCAAAACTCGGTCACCCATTACCCCACGAGTTCATATCTATGATTTGTTTTGAAATCGGACCTCAAATTGAGGTCCAAATCCCCAATTTTAAGAAAACCTAGGTTCTACCCAAAAGCCCAATTTTTACCCATGAAAAACCTTGATTTTAAGATGAAAACATGATAAATGATGTTAAAGATTGAAGAAATTGAGTAAAATTTAACTTACAAATGATTTGGAGAACAGGGAGTTCGTGAAAAATCGTCAATAGGTGTTTGGGTTTTGAAAATATGAAAAGTAAAGCTTCAATTCGTCTAAGTATGAATATACAGGTCTCTGATGTCGCATTTGCGAACAGGGGTTCGCAATTGCGGACCCCGACCAAATGCGGGAATTGCGAAGTCTAGTTCGCATTTGCGAATTCTGAAGAACACTGGGAACTCGCATTTGCGAACTATTGTTTGCATTTGCGAAAGTCCCCATCCGCATTTGCGGATAGTTCTTCGCATTTGCGAAGACTGGGGTTCGTAGGCAATAATCGCAATTGCGATAATTCCTTCGCATTTGCGAAGATCTCGCCCAGGTGAAGGTTCGCATTTGCAAAGAAAATCTCGCAATTGCAAGCTCGCATTTGCGAGTGCTGGCTTCGCAATTGCGAAGCCTGCAGAACTGAAGCACAACAGGTTTTCAACTATGAGAAATGCAATCCGACACGTATCTAAAAATCATCCGAGCCCTCGGGGCTCTAAACCAAATATGCACACTGACTCAAAAAAATCATACGAACTTGCTCGAGCGATCAAATCGCCAAAATAACATCAAAATCAATGAATTGAGCCTTAAAATCCAAGAAATTTTTCAAATTTCATAACTTCCAAATTTTCCAATTTAAGGCCGAAACACGTCAAACGACGTCCGTTTTCAACCAAACTTTACAGGAAGCGCTTAACCAATATATATGACTTGTATCGGGCGTCGGAACCAAAATACGAGCCCGATACGATTACTTTTTGTTCAAATTTCATTATCGTTTTCCTTAAACATTTTCAAAAAATAATTTAACGGAAAAATTTATTTCTCGGGCCTGGAACCTCGGAATTCAATCCTGGGCATATGCCCAAGTCCCATATTTTTCTACGGACCCTCCGAGACCGTCAAATCACGGGTCCGGGTCTGTTTACCCAAAATGTTGATCAAAGTCAACTATATCAATATAAATATCAAAATTCTTCAAATTTTTCACATAATTCATATATTTTAACATAAAAACTTTCCGGCTTCGCGCCCGGACTGTGCACGCAAATAGAGGCAACAAAATATGAGATTTTCAAGTCCTTGGAAGCACAGAATGACTAAGTAAACAAGTGATGACCCCTTTGGGTCGTCACAGTAATCAAAACGTAACAAACCTAACCTGAGGTTGAAAGTAGTGATGAGCTGGAACATAGGTATGGTCCAACACCAATAACCAACAGTTCATACAACGTAGAGCATATAAACAAGAAAATATCAGTGAAAATCCAAATCCTTTAACGAAATCATCAAAAAAATTAAGATAGTTTGAAAATTTGTAATTTTCCTGAAAAATCTTTTCCCCAATAAATAAAAATATTGCATTTTCTTTTCCAATAACAAGTGTGAAATACCACTCTATGCCCACATATCAATGTGGGAGAAAAAATTCATGAATAATGTGACACCATACAGCATGAGAAAATACATCTCTATGCATATATGTCATATGCTTGCCAATGCCATGTATCTCAGAGATGAATCATGTACTCTCACTCAGAGTACTCAACCTCACTGTATCGCACTTTTCACTCATCATACTCAATCACTTGGTATTGTATATGTCACGACCCAATTTCCCCTCCGCTGGATTTCATGATGGCACCTAGTCTTAGGGACTAGGTAAGCCTAATATTTACTGAATATCAACGATAATAAAGAAAGTCTAACAGTTGTCACACCTTTTTTTTCTGAAGGGGATAAAGAGTTTTTTCAATTAAAGTGATATTAATCAAAGTGGGATTAGTTATTTATTTAAAAGTCACCACTTGGAATAATTTTTGGTGTCCCAAGTCACCGGTTTATTTTGAATCCCTAATCAAGGAAATTTGACTCCATTTAAAATCTACAAAATCAAAAGACTGGGTAAGGAATTCTGTTAACCCGGGAGAAGGTGTTAGGCATTTTCGAATTTTTTGATTTAGCACAGTCGCTTTATTCATACCTGACCTAATCAATTTGTTTAATTATGTATTTTTTTAGAACCTGCATGTGTTATACCTTTTTACCGCTTTTAATTGCTTGATTATTTGTGGTTATGGAATTATCTTACAACGAGCCACGCGTACTCGCTTTGTTTGGTATGTCAAAGTCATGCCATGCGTACATGCAAAGAACTAATAACACATTATTATTGTTAAGATGGTTTCGTCCAAAGTCGCGCCAACGCATACCTTGGTTTTAATTTTGGAAATCGTAATCGTGTCACGCGAACGTGTACATAATCACGATAGTTTATTTATTAATACGTGCCTAAAGCATACTAGCGATTTGTGAGTTATTTATTTCCTAAGTTAAGATTATTGTAAGGTTATGGTGGATATGGAATTATTGTGGATGAAATGAGTGATTTTAGCTATTATGAATTTATTTCAAAAGATAATTAAAACTAGAGTTATCGTTACAAGCCAACAATTCATGCCTATATCTTCTTACTAATTAAAATATCATTATTAAAGCAAAATACTTATTCTAGTAAAACTTTTAGCATGAGAAAAAGTACACTGCTTAGAAGAACCGATGCAAAGATCCTATAAACTAAACAAATCTTTAACGACACACACGAACATGAAAGAAACCAAACGAAAAGGATTTCCACCGCAAAACATTTAGCATTCTTCATGTTTATAGTTTGGGGTTTAAAAAAACAAAGTTAATCATTTACATCCTTAACAACAAAGTTAACTGAACATAATAATATTCAATCACCTAATACGACGAAATTAACCAACACGGAAAATTCAAACGACACATCCATAACAGATTATAAAAATTTAATCATATATTAAAGATATTCTAATTGGTTTACAAGAAGAACGCGACACTGTAGTTGAACGCGAATAGACCGTAAGCCGGAGACCGACGAAAATCTCAAACGTCAAGCGACTTGAACGGAACAAAATATCACTGCAAACGACACTCTCCTTTATGAAGGTTTCCAATTGAAACCAAACGGTTCCGGCGGATAATGGTGGCCAGCAATGGTGCTTTTAATATTCTTACTCACTCGTTTTTTAGCCTTGTCTCTAATTTTTTCTCCATTTTTTTGCTTGTTGTCGCTGATAGTTTTGGAGATAGATGAGGTCTCTTGGTGTTTTTGATTCTTGAAGAAGATGAAGCGATTTTTGAGATGGAGAGGTTGGGGAACGTTTGGGTCCTCTCTTTTAGGGGTGCGGCTGTTTGAGGCTACTATTCTATGTCAAGAAGAAAGAGGCGCTGGGGGTGGGCTGCTCCTGTTTGAGAGATGGATGAAAATGGTGTGGGGTTGTGCTTTTGAAGAAGATGAAGAGGGAGTTTCTTCTATTTTAAGATTTTTCCTTTTCAAAATATTCCTCCGTCCCTCTTTTTTTTTCCAATATTTTCTCTAAGTATTTATATAGAAATCCTATGTGTCTAACCGTGTGTATGTTCATGGAGATAAAGGTGGGGATGTGGGGATGATCGTGGGTGTGTGATGTGAGGGGTAAAGGGAACGTGAGGGACTTGGCTAGAAAATGGGATCATGAGTGTTTTTTTTTTATTTGTTAAGGTAAAGAGTAAATTAACATAACTTCATTTTGTTTCTTCCCTTCTTTTATTTTTTATTTTTAAAAAATAAATTAAATTATAAAAATAAGAAGATTAACCAATATTTATTACAATATAGGAAAATTAAATATTTACATGTACTATAAATGATACTAAAAAAGATTCTATAGCTTACTTATTAAAACTCTAATTAAACGAAATCATATATTATTTGTAATTTTTTTTTTATAAATATAAATAAAACATGTATTCTAAGAATGTTAATATATATTTTGGTAGTTTTTAATTTTCTTAAATAAACTCTTCTAAAAGTAAGATAAAAGTTTTAAAATATAAAAGTAAGACCTAAAAGAAATATTTACACTAAAATAGTATGGAATTCGGTGTGCTAAAAAATTGGTTGTTCACAACAGTCTAGATATAAAAATCTTTATAGAATTTATAATTTTCCAAAATCGGCACTTGTCATAAGCTCTACAGAGTTTACTACAACTTCTAATTAGAACTGTTTGTAGGTAAGTAAAATAGTGTGAATACAAAAAAAGGAAGGTGACTCAGAAGCTGGTGAACTCTGCAGTAGGTTTGCCTCGAGTCTCCACAATAATGAATCCGCACAGCTACTAACGATCAAATATATGGATCTGTACAAAAATTATACATAAGTATAGTATGAACACACCACAGCGGTGCCCAGTAAGTATCAAGACTAACCTCGGTGGAATAGTAAAGAGGAACAGTCAAGACACCTACTGGTCTAATAAACTGAACAAGTATAAGTATAGAAACAACGGAACATAATATCTATATAAAGACCACGCGATATGGCTTACAATATAGTAATTGCAATAAGGGAAGAAATAGGAAGTAACAATGGAACACCATAATAAGGACATAGAAAAGTAAATGGAAATACAACCAAAATCCGAAATCACAATACAGTGAAGACAAGTAATAACTTAGCAACGACGGCTGTTTTCACATCAGGTCTTAGCCAACAAACTTCAATCAATTAGTGAAATCCTTCAAGTAATAAAAATATTTCGAAATATACTTCCTTCAAATAAATATTTTTCAAAAATAGTTCTTCAGAATAAATACCTTTCGAATATAATCTTTTCAAATAAATATCTTTCGAATATAAGTCACCATATGACACCTCATCGCATAATCATGCAATATGGGTCTCAATACCTGAATCCTAACACATGGCATCCTGTGCCCTCATCACACCTCATAATCATACTGCCAACTCACGTGCCAAATAGAGCCATTCTCACATGGAAGGCAAGTAAACACGGGTGTGCATCTATACTCAACGATATCCGGAAACCTCTTATCCGATAAAGGTACTTAGCCATGTGTATGCTTGTGCAAGTGTCCTAACATAGTTCATACTAGCTAGTAAGCATAAGAAAAAAGAACGGATAGCATGTAGAATGTCTACATAGGAATGGCGTCAATGAAAAACAACAGCTCAGACACAGTGACAATAACAGGGGATCTCCCAAGATACCGTCCCGTAGTCCCAAAAGTAAATATGCAAGGGAAACTACCGAAAGACTGTTCCATAGTCCCAAAGTAAATCTGCAGAACGGGGGGATCTACCAGGATACCGTCCCGTAGTCCCAAATGTAAATATGCAAGGGGATCTACCGGAATACCATTTCGTAGTCCCAAAGTAAATATACAGCGCAACCAACAAAGATAACAGTTACAGCACGAAAGAAACCTTATACATCACCAGAACAAGTATAACAACAAAAATGACAATAATACAAAGTACTGCGAGTAAATCAACTCAAGAACTTTAAATTACAAAGAAACTGTAGAACCAATTCACAAGGAATAACCACAATAAAGAATGCTAGGCATAAGGGGAACAGTTCAACAAGGGAAAACTAATATGTAGCAACGATCCCACAATATACAAGTCAATAATAAGGAAGCCAACACGAGTCAAATAGTTCCAAATAAAGGCAAGCCAACTAAGATATATGTTATCTAACTCGCTTAAGGTTGAGAAATTGCGAAGGATATTCAATAATTCAAATAAATGGTAACCAACAGAAGATAATCATAACTCCAATTAAGAATAAACAATTATAGGATGAGATAGCAATAATTTCAATTAAGGACAAGCAGTTGTGAAAAAATAGCATGACGATAGAAGAGGCAAAATCTTCAGTTAAGTCAAATAAGAATCAAATAGGCAATAAGAGTGAATCCCAAAGCAATTAATACTAATTAAAGCATGTAGAAGTGAAACCAGCAAATAGGAACTCAAACGTATCACGACATTTTTATACACAGTGAATATAAGGACCTAAGAACCCTAAAGACCAACTTTGCACAAATTAGTCTCAACACGCACTCGTCACCTCGTATACACGAACTAAAATCAACATAGAAGACTCAAATCCTAAGGAAAAATCCCCCATACAAGGTTAGACAAGATACTTACCTCAAAGAAGACACACAGATACTCTAATATGAACTTCTCGGGTGAAAAGACCTCCTGACGGCTCAAATCTAACCAAAACAACTTCAAAGAACAAATAAAACTCATAAGAAATTATTCCGGATCCTAAAGTCTCAATCTTTAACAAAATCCAAAAATCGGTTCAAAAGTCAATCCCCGAACCCGCACATCAGAACCTGACAAATTTTACAAAAACCGAATACCCATTCTGATACGAGTTCAACCATACTAAAATTATCAAATTTCGATACCATTTGGGTCCTCAAAAATCATGATTTTTCATTTTAGAAAATTTCTTCAAAAACTAACATTTTCCTCCACCCGAAACACAAATTAAATGATAAAATCATGGAATATATTAAATTCGAGGTGAAGAATACTTGCCCAATTGATTTGCTTGAAAACATAAAAAAGAAGCTCCCAAAACCAAAGTCTTAAACTCAAAATATGAAGAAAATGCCCAAACCCTCGTCTTAAATGTTTCTACAAGAAATGCCGCATCTGTGAAACCGCATTTGCGAGAAAGTGTTCGCATCTGCGGATATATAGTCATACCAGCGGCACCGCAGAAGCGAAATAAAATGCAAGTGCGATCGCAGGACCGCAAAAGCGGCCTCTGCACCTGCGCGCCAGTCTCCGCAGAAGCGAGCAGTCACTCAGGCCTTCATGACCGCTAAAGCGGCCAGGCACATGTAGAAGCGGAGCCGCATTTCGCTCCATGGTCCCAGGTGCGAAAATACTAGAACCAAACCTGTTCAAAACTATGCAAAACATCTGAAACACACCCGAGGTCCCCGTATAAACATGCAAACAAGTTCTATAACTTAACACAGACTCACTTGAGGTCTCAAATCACATCAAACAACGCTATAACTATGAATCGCACCAAAAATTGAGCTTATGAACTTTCAAAGTTTCCAACTTCTAAAACTCGCGCTGAAACCTATCAAATCAACACAGAACGATGCCAAATCTTTCAAACAAGTCCCAAATGACATAACAGAGCTGTTCCAATTCTTGAAATACATTCTGACCTCGATATCACAAAAGTCCACTCTTGGTCAAACTTCTCCATTTTCCAAACATCAACTTTTCCAACTTTTGCCGAAATGCTCCAATTTACCCTATGAGTTTTCAAATCCAAATCCGGACGCACGCCTAAGTCCAAAATCACCATACAAAGTTGTTGAGATCATCTAAAACTCATTCCGGAGCCGTTTACACAAATGTCAAATTCCGGTCAAATTATCACTGCTTAAACTTTCAAAACTAGATTCCTTCTTCTAACTCAACTCAAAATCATCTGGTACCTGAATTCAACCATGCAACCAAGTCGATACATATAATATGAAGTTGTTCAAGACCTTACACTGCCAAACAAAGCTTAAATTATAAAAACGAAGGTCGGGTCATTATATCCTCCCCTCTTAAATAAACATTCTCCTCAAACATGCCAAGATTCACATTGAAGTCCTCATATCACTGAATGCACACTCCCAACATATACCCGTGGGTAATCCCATGTCACACCAATCTACATAAGCCTGATGACTCCATCTCAACTGCAAAATTAGCCTTTATATCAACATCGATAAAGTTTATAGCCAAAATTCTCATCTTCATCCATTTCTAAAAGATCCGATTCAAAATCCATATCTGGTATCAGTCTCAACCAGATGCATTCATGCCTACACCATAGAGTACAACCACGCAATATGACACATCATACATAGGCCCACAATGACCTTTCTGATCATAATCTCTGGCCGAAATCAAGTCTAGCACCGGCCATTAGCCTCATATTATATAGGAACCCATTTCAAACCTCCGCAATACTGACGATGCTACAATAACCATGAAACCCACATAATTAAACACTCGAATCAAAAGTCACAACTAACGCCACCGAGCTCACACCCCACAAGCTAAAACTCAAGAAACACTTAACGAAAATGACTGGATATGTAAAGAGAAACCCATAAGAGAACTACCAAACAAGCTCAACAGGCATAAATCTCTAACAGTACTATCCTACGAATTAATATAACAAGAAAAGAATTAAAGCATATAAACAAATCACAAGAATCCCATCCTGATATAATTTCCACCGCGGTACAGTGCTAGAGCCCGATTCGAATACATCAAATCACATGAATTCATAACGGTCCTACCCTAAAATCTGAATCACAAGTCTGATATACATCAAACCAACTGGACCTTTCGCTAGATTAATTTCTTTCAACAAAATTACAACACGTACTGGCCCTCATACCGATGGAGCATAAAAATCACAGCTCATAGCCAAAAATACTAAAATCATATCAAGCCTACCGTAATGGACAATAGGATTTTACCACTAGTCTCGTAACCCTCAATAATGAATAAAAATAATGATAGGCACAACTACCTCTCATAAAATCTCCCAATAGGAGCAAACACGTAAACATAGTGCAAATCATGAAACACACCCATACGTGGAGCAAACACTAGGGGAACTCACCCCGATAAACTGAACTGTAATGAAATACGGATGGGCTCCTATATAATAAACCAAAAACATACATGTGTGACATCATGCGGCGTAGCGGCCTCAAGCCTACTATGTGAAACACATCAACGGGTCGGGCCTCCCGCTTTTGGACGCCCTCTACTCACCTGAATACTTCACTATGACACCTATGTTTGATTTTGGGACAATCTCTCACCGTGTGGCTAGTATCTCCACACTCAAAGCAACCCCTCTACTGATGTGGCTATGGGAACTATGCGGTACATGTAACGACCTGATCGATCATTTTGAGCTCTAGCGTGTCGTCTAGAAGTTTGAGGCCATGAGCAGCTTCAATCCAAGTATTATGACTTGTACGTATGGTCGGTATTAAATTTTGATAAGTTCGGAGTTGATTTGGACAGAGAATTTTCGGAAGCTTTAAGTTTAAAAAATTGACTAAGATTGAATTTGTGAGTAAACGACCTTAGAATCAGGATTTGAAGGTTCTAGCAGGTTTGTATGATAATTTTAGACTTGGGCATATATCTGGATTGGGGTTTGGAAGACCCGAGAATGTTTCGGCACCTATTGTGGAAGTTAGCATTTTTGGAAGAATTTCTTAAGTTGGGATGAAGTGCATTTTAGTGTATCAATGTCCGTTTGGGATTCTGAGTCTGGGAATAGCTCCGTATGGTATTTCTAGGATTGGGAGCATGATCGGAAGTGAATTCGGAGGTATGTAGGTCATTTTGGAGTCAATTGGCTAAAGATAGAAATTTGAAGGTTTTTGAGAAGTTTGACCGAAAGTGGACTTTTTGATATCAATGTCGGATTTTGATTCTGAAAGTTGTAGTAGGTTCGTAATGTCGAATATGACTTATATGCAAAATTTGAGGTCAATCGGACATGAGTTGGTAGGTTTCGGCATCGAATGTAGAAGTTTCAAATTCTAAAGTTCATTAAGCTTAGATTGGAGGTCGATTAATGATTTATCATTGATTGATATAATTTGATACCTCGAGTAAGTCCATAATGTGTTTTGGGACTGGTTGGTGTGATTAGACTGGTCCCGGGGGCCTCGGGTAGACTCCGGATGGTTAACAGATCAAATTTAAAGTTGAGGAAGAGCTGAAGAAGCTGGGTTTTTGGTGTAACCGCACTTGCGAGAAGAAGGCCACAGGTGCGATCTTGCAAGTGCGGCTTTGTGGTCGTAGAAGCGCTCTCACACCTCCTTTTTCACTACACCCCCGGGAAGGGTATAATAGAGGAGTTTTTTCAATTTAAGTGACAATCGAAACGGGATTATTTTTATTAAATTTAGAGTCGCCACTTGGGATAATTTATAGTGTCCCAAGTCACCGGTTCAAATCTCGAGGAAAAGATTGACTCTGTTATATAGTCCGCGAACCAAGAATTCGGGTAAGAAATTCTGTTAACCCGGGAGAAGGTGTTAGGCATTCCCGAGTTCCGTGGTTCTAGCATGGCCACTTTGATCATACTTGGCTTGTAGAATTATTTAATTATTGATTGTAGAACCTATGTGCTTTTGGCTCTTACCGCTTTTAATTTAAGAAAATTATCTTGAAACGGGTTACACGTATGTATACCCATTTGTTTGGCGTGTCAAAAATCATGTCACGTGGACGTGTCCACAATTAATAACACTTTATTATTATTAAAAAAAAGTTTAGCCAAAGTTGCACGAACGCATACTCCGATTTTATTTTTAAGATCGTAATCATGTTACGTGAACATATACACAATCACAATGATATATTAAACGGGCCTAGAGCAACTACGAGTATTTTAATGGCTTAATTTCCAGAGTTCGAGACTAGCGAACTTTAGTCAAACCTCCCAAGATAGAAAGGCTCAACTGAGTCAGCAATTTGTAAGCCATAGGCTCACCTCTAAAGTTATAGATCATGAGCCCAAAACTGAAGCTGAGACAAGTGGGCCTGGGGAGCCTATAAGTCCACTAATCATGGGCCGAAAACTGAAGCTCAGATAAATGGGAGAAATTCAAAAATAGCCAGATTTACCATTGGTCGTTGAAAAATAGCTAAGTTTCAAAAGTCATCGAAATTTAGCCACTTTAAAATTGAGCGAAAACACTGTTCAAAATCCGAAAAAATGCGCCCGTAAATTTTACGGGAGTTCCAGCATAACTGTGCTTGAACTCTCGTAAATTTTACGGGAGTTCCAGGATAACTATGCTCGAACTCCCGCAAATTTTACGGGAGTTCAAGCATAACTATGCTGGAACTCCAGTAAATTTTACGGGAGTTCCAGCAAGTATAATTGTCCAGTATAATATACTGGAGTTTGGAGCACTGATGCTTCAGTCTCCCGCAAATTTTACAGGAGTTAGCAAAGTATATCGATCCAGCATAATATGCTGGAATTCGTACACAAATGCACAGAACTCCCGTATATTATACTGGACCGGTCCCTGTTGCAGCAAAATAGTGGCTATTTTTCATTGACTTGGTAAACGCTGGTTATTTTTCATTGACCAGTGTGAAAACTCGCTATACCATGATATTTTAACCAGATAAATGGATCTGGGAAGTGCAATAAAATCAATTCTGCCATATAGCCCTTTATTTTTTTCTATGGTCATAGCTATATCACATCCCAATAACAAAGACAATTATCTACTTCTAGCAAGCATGGCAGATGGTCAAAAACTCTCTCTAGACGTTACACCAGGTGGGACTTGGATCAAATTCAAAATAAAATCAAATGAACCAATTTCATTCCCGATTTCTGAATTCTAGAGGACTGATATGAGGGCTGATATTCGAGGAGTAAATTACCAAATACTTCATAACAGACAAACATGTAAATGCCATAAAACAACTGATTAAGACTAGAGAGGAAGCAACCCAACGTAGAGAAGAATAAGGGTAACTGACAATTCTACAAAACTTAACAGTAGTGCCATGAACTAATCCCATAGTGAAAATACTTCTTGAGTTTTAAAAGTCTTGAGCCCATCATCAACTAATCCCGATGAGCATGAACAATTCACACTTCAGGTATGTTAAAACTCAAACTAATACGTCAACTTCATCTATTGAAAATTAGGCATGATACTTCATAGTCTTAGGTGAAATAGTATCAAATAGAGTACCTAAATAACTCATGCTCGAACAATAAATGGCACAAAACTAAAACTGATGACATGAGTTGAACAACAGCTGCCTTAGTACAATTGAATAAGGAACACACGGAGTTCACAAGTTAATAATTTTGAAGGCAAAATAGAGGAACGAAACAGAGGAAGCAAACTTTAATCCGTAAGATTGACGAAAGCAAAGCGCACAGATTAATCACATAAAAGATGCATGGTATCAAGCAGAAACATCATGGCTAACAGTGAGGGCCATTTTGGGCGAATTACACATTCCCAGTACAGCTTGATGGTTTCCTGAACCTTATGGCTCGTGCTGAGTACAACAGAATGAGCATACAAAAGACTGGAATAGACGCTCAAGTCAATAACACACTCATAGTTTGTACCAACAAACATGGAGTAAGGCAAACAATCAGTGGACTTAATGTTCTCATAATTTCGAATGTAAAACAGAGCCAGAAATTAGGACAGATTCAGCCTTATGATCTCAAAGGATCCCCATGAACTAGATATTCAGTTTACACATGAATTCCAAGGGTCTCCACCCTATATCGATTACTTGCACCTAATCGCTACAAATCAAACAGAAAGCACCCTTATAATGAAAGAAAAACAAAGATCGATGCGAATATATAGTTCAATCTTCATGCTCAAACAGTTAGGTTCAAAACAAAACAACCAAGGCAGACACGATGAGAAATCCGTAAAAAATAGTTGGAACACCTAAAAGTAACTTTTAGAACAGGGATACTAATCGACTACTTGTTAAAGATTCGAAGTGCACGTCGGCTTATGATATGTGTAAGAGTCCAGAAGAGCTAGCAAGCACAATCACAGGACCAGATACTACTCGAATGAGAATAAAACATCACGAGGCAGATTAGTGTAAAGTCCAGCGAGATTCAAACATTTTTGGTTTCTCAATACTGAAGTTAAAGTAAAAGAAAGAAACAGAAATGAACCTGAAAATTAAACTTCGATTAATTCTGCTCGGAAGCAAAATACAAGTAATTGGCGTCAAAATCGTCAATCTGAGAAAAACCAATGAAAGTCGGACAAGGAATACAAAAATTAGCCACCAAACAACAACAGAAGGCTTCGAAATCTCCAGAAAAACTCAATCGAATTCCATCATTGAAAGTTTAAATCAAGAAAAAATCAAGATATATATTTTGTGTTTCTTTTGCTTTGGGGGAAATCAAAGAACAAAAATCAAAAACTACAATCAGAAAATGAATTAATAGAAATCAAAACTAAGAAAACTCAGTTTTTTTTTTCAATTGTTATCCCATAAACCTCTCTCAAAAAGAGAAAAAAAATCCCCTCAGAAGAGAAAAGATCACTTTATATAGACCCTCTTGATTTTTTCGCGAACCTTCAACACACACCCCCGAAAATCTCTTCAAATCTCCTTCTATGAACTATTTTTGGGACAAATGGAGGGCGAGGATTGATTTTCATCCATCCACGAACCCCATTTATCCAGTAAATGGATCATGAGCTAAATGACGCGCAAAAAATATCTGAAACGAATCTTCTATTCGTCAGAAACTGTTACATTGTGGTGACGAGGAGAGAGGGGGAACGCGTGAGGAGAGATTTGAGGCTCACTCGCCCAAATTTTGGCAATTTTGGGAGTGGATTCGGGTGTTCTTTGTGGAGAAGAAGAACAGTACGCGTCTGGGTTTGGGAGATTAGGGTTGTCCGTTCGTTTGTGTTATAATTTGGGGCCGATTCGGGTTAACAGGTGGGGGGCAGGTTAAGTAGAAGATTGAGGTTGGGCTTGGGATTCTTTTTGTTGGTCTTGGCCCAAATAGGTTTTTTTTTTCTTTAAGAACGAATTCCCTTTCCTTTTTCTTTTGTTCAATTGCTTTTTCTTTTCCTTCTTAATTAATTACACTTAAATTAAAACTCTTAAAAAAAATTAATTTACTAAATTAAGCTAAAAACCTAATATAATATTTACAAGAATTAATTACTACTAAATTAAAGGGGAAATTATTGATTTATAATAAAAAGGCTAGAAATGCAAACGTAAACCAATTTTGTAATTTTTATTTTTTAATAAAGCACCTAATTTAATAATTAACCTTAAAATATGAAAATAAATCCTAAATGAAAATGCATGGTATTTTTGTATTTTTCAATGAATTAATTAAAATTAAACATGTGCGAACAAATACAAATAAAAAGCTACAAAAATCTACGACTTTGAAAATGATGGAAAAAATCATTTTTGTTTTGAATTTATGGGAGTAATTCATATAGGGCAAAAATCACGCGCTCACAGCTGCTCCTCTTTGCTCGGAAACACGAAGAGTTTTCGTACAAAGATAAATTGAGCATATACGAGCGATTTTTGCCCATTTAAATACTCCGTGGGAAGCATTTTTGAAAGATTTGACCGCACCTTGCTTTGAGGTTGCCTACATATCCTTGGCTAAAAAGGAATCAGGTTAGTGTAGTTCAGGAATGTTTGGTAGCTGGGACTACCATGAAGCTGTGATTACACTGTTGCTGCTGCTGCTCCTGCTTGCTGAACCCCCTTATTATACCATGTCAGAAATAAAAAGAACCTAGACTAAGCTATGACTTATGCGTTACAAGAAATCGTATCTATATCTTCAAACTTGCTCTTGTGGTTCTTGTTGCCTTGTTGACTTGTATTCTCCGGGTGAAATTCCTCTGTTGTTGACTTGAATTGTAATCTGAGATGTTTTCCCTTTCTTCGGGTGGATGTTTGACTGCCAAAACTTGAATGTATTCCCTTATTCTCCAGGCGGGCTCCTGACTGCTGACTTGAAATGTCTTCCCTGCTCTCCAGGCGGGCTCCTGACTGCTAACTTAAAAGGTATTCCCTTATTCTCCAGGCGGGCTCCTGACTGCAGCAAAACAGATAAAACAGAGAAAATATCCTGCTCCAGTTTGGTGGCTGGGCACATATGTGAAACTAAGTCATAGTACCAAATATCAGTAGGAATCTTAAAGCTAAAACTTGAATTGTACTACCTTGTTCTCCAGGCAGGGTCCTGACTGCTAAACTTGAAATGTATTCCCTTGTTCTCCAGGTGGGCTCCTGAGTGCTGACTTGAAATGTATTCTCTACTCTCTAGGTGGGCTCCTGACTGCTAAACTTGAATTGCTTCTTCCTGTTCTCCAAGTGGGTCCTAATTTAAACAAAATAGACAAAAACAAAGAAAATTTCTGCCTTAGTTTGGTAGCTGGGCTCATATATGAGTGTTAACCGAATCAAATTACCAAATATCAATAAGAACTTAAAAGCTAAAACTTAAATTGTAATCGCTTGTTCTCCAGATGGGCTCCTGACTGCTGACTTGAAATGTATTCCCTACTCTCCAGGCTGGCTCCAGACTGCTGAACTTGAAATGTACTCCCTTGTTCTCCAGGCGGGCTCCTGGCTGCTGAACTTGAAATGTGCTTGCTTGTTCTCCAGGCGGGCTCCTGACTGCTGAACTTGAAATATGCTCCCTTGTTCTCCTGGCGGGCTCCTGACTGCTGACTTTTAAATGTGCTCCCTTGTTCTCCAGACGAGCTCCTGACTGTTGAACTTGAAATGTGTCCCCTTGTTCTCCAGGCGAGCTCCTGACTGCTGACTTTGAAATGTGCTCCCTTGTTCTCCAGGCGGGCTCCTGACTGCTGAACTTGAAATATGCTCCCTTGTTCTCTAAGAGGGCTCCTGATTGTTGACTTGAATATATTCCCATGTTCTCCAGATAAGCTCCTGACTGCTGACTTGAACTTTTCTCCTTGTCTCCAAGTGGGTACCTGATTTCAACAAAAATAGAAAAAACAAAGAAAATTTTCTGCCCCAGTTTGGTAGCTGGGCACATAGGTGAGTGTCAAACTGAATTTTTCTACCAACTATTACTAAGAATTGAAAGCTAGATCCTATTATCCAGGGAGGTCCTGACAACTCATAGTTGAAAGACAATTATAAACCCAAGTTATATCTTCTAAAGGTCTTACTTCCGCTAAGTCCTATTATATAAGCAGATCTTAAAACTACATCCCATTATCCAGGAAGGTCTTGAAAATCAAAATCAAGTCTTATCTTAAAAAAATAATTTTATGACTGAATTATACTACCCTACAACAGAATTTACGCTACATCTTGTTATCTAATGTATAACTTAAAACTAGATCCCATTTTCCAGGAGGGTCCTAAAAGTTTATGACCAAACCTGTCTGGTGATTGCCTTTCTTCACGTAGGGTTTCCCTGAAATGACTGAAATTTCCTGCCCCTGTTTTAAATAAAAGAAAAATCTTGTCAGTTTAAAAATATGGTGGTTGGTTTGTGGCCTTAAACTTTGAGGGCGATTACTCCTTCACTTCCCATGATAACTGATTTCCACTCGAAAAACATGTCTGTTATTGACTAACCACTTTCTTTGTTATTCGTATCACTGAAAATAATTTTTCTCTGTCCAGACCCAATATCCTCTATTTGTTGCATTGCTCATGAACTGGCATCTACCCAACCTTTGTGTCTCACATGAACCCCGAATCACGTCCATTGCCCCCACTCAGCGTGTATGTTGTTCTTTCTTGACTTAAACCACTGGCCTTGGCCTTGAGGTCTGTTTCTCCTTCACTTGTCATGATAACTGATTTCCATTCGAAGACCCTGCTTTTTCCTTGATCAACCACTTCCTTTGTAAACCTTAACCTAGAAAATTCATATCTTCGTCCGGACCCAATACCTTTTATCTGTTGCATTGCTCCTGAACCGACATCTACCAAACCTTTGTGTTTCACATGATACCCAAAGTGTATTGATTGTTACCAACTTCAGTGCCCATGTTTCTCTTTCCTGATTTAAACCACTGGCCTTGGCCTTGAGGTCTATAACATTTGATTTCTACTTGAAATATCTTGCTTATCACTGGTCCACCACCCTTTTTTTGTTAGTCTTATCATAGAAAATACCTTTGATCTGTTAACCCTAGCTCTCCTTCTATTGCATTGTCCATGAATTGATATATACAAAGCCTTTGTATTTCAAACGAATCCTAAAGCATGTTGATTGTTACCAATTCAGTGTGCTTGTTGTTCTTTGCGGACTTATGACGCTTTGACGTGCTAACCAGATCCTGTTTTGTGCAATTGGAAAGCTGGTGGCAGATTTTGAAGTCATTTCTCACTTGTTATGACCAAACAAACTCAGGAAGAGGAATAACAAGATAAAAGGAACAGAGCAAAGGACAATGGGAGAGATGATTCATAACAAGAAAACTACAAAGTAGAAACCTATTGGATGTGGATACCAACTCTAATGACCATGACATGCACCTATGACCTATTCCGTCAAGCAAGCCTGATGTTCAACTCTTGTTACACCCCCCAAACCATGAAACTGGGCTTCAATGCTCTGATCATCTAATCTGATTCGCAATCCTTAATCGACTTGTAGTGCCCAAAAGGTTTTTATCATCAAGCCTCTCTCATTTCGGTCTTTCAGCCGCCTCAAGGTTCCCGTGAAGGTTTTCACCAATAAGACTCTCTCATTTTTTATTTCTCTCAGCTCCCGTCGCCTTACGGTGCCCGTGAGGGTTTTCACCAATAAGACTCTCTCATTTTTATTATTTTTCTTGCTTGGACCAGAGTGTTGCCCCTGATATGAATCACCTCTATTTGCTCGACTTGGCATTTCTCGAAGACTGATCAGAAGATCTTTCTGTGGACCCTAGCGTGGGCTTTTGGATAGGGTTAGAAAGAAAGGGTATGAAAGGCTATAAACAATCCAATAGGGTTCAAGATTACAACTTTCGAAATCAGATTTCGTACAACAATCATGACTTCTACCCCAGTTTCTTGCTTGGGGACTTTTAGATTTTTATTTTGATAGGACCGAACCGTGAGACTTCCTACGTATCCTTAAAAGGAATCAGGTCGAACGTAGTTCATGAATGTCTACGTTTGTTGTTGCTGTTTTTCTTTTCTTCTTTTCTTTTTTTTCTTTTTCTTTTTATTTCTTTTTCTTTCTTTTCTCTTTTGTTGTTTTGTTGTTTTTATTTTCTTTTTCTTTTTCTTTTTCTTTTGCTTCTCCTTTTCTTCTTCTTTTTTTCTTTTCTCATTCTTTTTCCTTCTCTCTCTTTTCATTCTTTTTTTTTTGTTTCTTTTTACTTATCTTTCATGCTTGTGTTTCTGAACTTTACTACTGATTCCGCAAGAGGGGTATGAAGGACTATAAGTAAGGCTTAAAGGGGGTAACAAAGGATAGAGTATTTAGATAGCAGAACAAAATGCCTTCATCATTCCAATCTCCAAAACATGCCAAGTACAAACTACACAATTAAACAAACTAAGGAAAACATTTGTAACATCTTTTGATTGTACCAGACTCGATAACCATATCCACATATTCTCCTTCTATATCTGTTGAATACAAAACACCATTGGACAACACTCTCACTCTCCTTACCACGAACGGCCCCTGTAATTTGAGGCAAACTTGCCTTTGGCTTCAAACCGATACGGCATGATGTATTTCAACAGTATTTCTTTATGTTCTATCTGCCCCATTTTCACATGGTTCGGGCTTCAAATGATCTCAAAATGTCCAAATCTGTTCTTATTTACCTCAAGTGCCCCTATCATCTTCCAAATTGCTTTATAATTGAACCAACATTTAAGATCAGGCCTAGAATTATGCGTGCATGTCATGTCGCTAGAACCAGCATGAAAAGAACTATAAAAGGAGAAGAGAACTAAACAAAAATGACTAGAAATGGCGGAAAATAGAGAATTGCATTAAAAAGACGGTGAAAGTGTTTGAACAGCAAAACAAGAAAAATAGCCTGGGTACAACCCTAAAACAAACCTAGATAACACTAAAGGAGATACTACGACTAAAGGAACTAGACAAAATAAAATGATAGAAGGGTTTGAGTCACAAGAAAATATCCGGATTACAACCCTGAAATAACTCGGACAGCGGAATTGACAACAAAATAAGACTCCACTCCGGCTGACCAAGAAATGGAACGTCTTCCCAATTACCAAGCACGCCATCTTAGCCACTGAGTTTCGCATCAATAGTACGAGGAACTCCACAAGTCTTCATCACATTGTTCTTAACAAGTTGCTTTTGGGTTCCTTTTGCCAGCTCGTTCTTAAGATCAACCAATGATAGCGCTGAGAGCTTAGTAGCACGTGAACCTCCGAGGCTCCTAGAAGAGTTCTCTCATTCTTTTTCAAAATAAATCATACCCACCAAATGCGTCTCATTATGCACAAGTGATGGACTTTGGCTAGTGTATGTTGCATCTAGATTTGGCACGACAATGTCGCCTTCATTAATAAGCTTCTAAATCGCATTCTTCATATTCCAACACTTCTCTATGTCATGCCCCGAGGCATCTGAGCAATATGCGCACCTTTGAGAAATCAAACTTCTTTGGAAGAGGGTTTGGCATTTTTATTTGGATCGGTTTCAACATGTCCAATTTCCTTAGCCTCTGGAACAGACCGGCATATGACTCTCCCAATAGAGTGTAGGTTTTCTTCTTCCACAACCTCTTGTTCTTAAATGCTTGATTAGGCCGAAAACCTGTTCCAAGTGGTTTTCGGTAGGCTCGTGGGGTTAGACATGCATTTTTTGGAGCTGGGTACTGGGAAAGTGATGTAGGACTTTGGGAGTTCTGTGGAGAGAAGTAGCATTGGGGAGGATTATCTGGTGCACAAAGATATCCACGGGGACGATTTCGAGGCTGGAAGTATCGATCTGGAAAGCCCGTCGGATCATCTTTTCTGTTTCTCTTTCTTTTACCCAAGCTTACTAGGACGTTCTGAATGTCTTTCGAACAACTCAAGATTTTTCCTGACTTGATTCCTTCTTCTACTAGCTCCCCCATTTTTAACACATCATTAAAAGGCTTTCCCAAGGCCGGGATCAAATGACTAAAGTAGGTAGGTCCCTGGATTTGTAGGAAAATCTCAATCATTTCTTCTTCACTAATCGGGGGACTGACTCAAGCAGCTTGCTCCCTCCATCTGAGACCAAACTCCCTAAAGCTTTCTTCCGGCTTCTTTTCTATTTTAGATAGGGAGGAGCGGTTTGGGGTAATGCCTGATTTGTATTGAAAGCATCGCACAAAATCATGAGCCAGGTCGCCCAATGCATACCACTTACCAACATCTTGATGAGTATGCCAGTCCAAAGCCACCCCAGTCAGGCTCTCACCGAAATATGCCATCATCAAGTCATCTTTCTCTCTAACAATTCTCATTTCATTGCAATAGACCCTCAGGTGGGCTACCGGATCTCCACACCCATTATACAAGTTAAATTTTGGCACTTTAAACCCCGCGGGCAGGCGAACGTCAGGGGACGCAGACAGTTCTCTATAAGCCATGCTACCTTGGTCTCCCCTTCCTTGTTTTGTTCTCCAAGGATTGTGCTATGCCTTTGATCCTCCTGGGTATCCTTCCTTCCCTTCTCTTCCTATGAACCTTTCTTTCTCAATATGTGGCTCATCTCGCGGGCCCTGTTTGTATGAGCAGGGAACTTTGTGGGCAACCTTTGAGGGGTAATAATAGGGCATCTTGAGCTTTGAGTAGGTGTCCATTATCGGGAGTAGTGGATATGACAGGAGGACAATATTGGGGAAAGGCAATTGGAGGAAGAGTGGCGAAGCTACTAGGGTGGTTGAGAAAGCTGTGATAAGCGGGTGTATCTGGGAAGTATGGAGGATCATCTGGCACCATGACTGGAGCTTGGATAAGGGTAGCATCTAGGAAGCTAGGTGGTGGCGGGGGTGGTGCCTTCCCATTCATCCAGGCCTGATACATGTCCATCATGTGTTGTCTTAACATCCTTGCCTCATAAGCCAAACCAGTGTTCTGTTCCACCAAATGCTTTCGGGCACCGGTATCAACCAACTCAGTTCTATTGTTGTCTTCCATTGCCTTTTGACTTTGTGTTATAGAGAAGAGTTACCACTTTAAAAACCACAAACTAACCACCCTTCTGCTATGAATATAACAAAATGAAACCATCACGTTAGCGTTAGGGCATTTAACATAAGATAATCTCACTTAGCACCTAGCCACAGTTATCGGTTCTAAAATGACTTCGAGGGTACAAAGGTCAGTTGGCATCATCCCAATTTGCTCATTTCAACCCTCTCCTTTCTTTTCTTTCCTCTTCCTTCTTTAGCTCGTTCATTTTCCTTCCCCTTTCTTTCTAATTATTACTCTTTTTCGTCCTTCTTATTTCTCACCTCCCATAATTTCACCAACTTTTCTTTCTTTTTCTCTTTTTTTCCTTTATTTTTCCTTTTTTTCCTCTTTTTCTTTTTTTCCTTTTAATAATTAAAAAAATAATTCGATCGAACCCTATGTAGGTTGTCTACGTATCATGACCCCCCTTGAATCAGATCTTTGCGTAGTTCTGGAAGATCAGGAATAAAGTAAACAAACTGACATTCTCTCTTTTTCTTCTTTTTTTTTACCTTAATGACTGCTCTGATGAGAAAAGAGAAATAAAAGAAGCAAATCTCTTTTTTTGAATTTTCTAGACTTAATGTTATATGACCTATTCTAAACTCAAGCTTAACGGGGATGTTTTTTTTTTCTTTTTTTTTTTCCTTTTGAAACAAATACTCTATTAAGAAAATATCCTAGAAGAGAAAAATATATTTTGATTCTTTTTTTTAAGAAGAAAATCTAAAGAATAAACCATAGAAAAATATTTTAGATTTTTATTTGATTTCTTGATGCAAGATTTCGAAACAATCAATGAAGAAGATAAAATAAAATATTTTTGGATTTCAATTTTGATTGCCTAAAGAAGAATTTCTAATGATAAACAAAAGATAAAGTATATAATATATCCTAAAGTTTTAAGTACACCACACCTTTTCAAATATAAAATAAAAAGTACAATAGCAAAAAACTTTACTGTACAAAACTAAAAAGTAAAAGACGACATAAAAAAAACAGACTCAAAACATCAAAAGAAAAATCTCCTTAAGCAACTCCTGAATGCAGTGATCCTGGGGTATCTGTCATGCTCAAACTCTGGTAAGTAAATTCACACCTGTATGAGAAAACTTAAACCAACACTATGCGAGACAATAACATTTCCTATTAGACGCATGCAAGACGTGATTGCGATTAGTTTTGCAAAATGACTTATTTAGCCAAAAGGTGGCTAGAAATATAAAATTTGGCTAAGACCCCGCAAAGCGAAGAACCTAAGATTTACTAGGAAGACCGGACCCTATGTGGGTTGCCTACGTATCACGCCCCGAAAGACGAGAATCAGGCATGCGTAGTTCGGGCAAATTGAGTACAAATAACAACTAATTTAGAGAAAACATATTTTTTGCTTTTTCTTGAAAAATGATGAAACATACAAAATCTTTTGGATTTTCTTTCCCCTTTTTATTTTATTTTTATTTTGGAAAATGGTGAAAAAGTGCAAAATCTTTTTTTTCATTTTCGAGCTCTTTTTTTTTTCTTCTTGACAAAATATGGCAAAACATAATTTGATCTACTTGCTTAGACCTCTTTTTTCTTTTACTTTTTCTTTTATCCTTTTTTTTCTTTCTTTTTTTTCATTTGCCCTCAATTATCATTGATCCGCCAATTGACCATTTTACCTTTGAAAGAATGCAACATGCAGCACATAGGATGCATCAGGATGGTCTGTTATTTTCGGTACACCTGTCCTAGACGGACCCAACCCGTGTGTTGAGTCCCCTAAGTCAAATGCACATGATGCAAACAAGCGCTCCTACTAGGGATCTGGCATGAAGCTGTGTTTTTCTAAGTTTAAATCCTAGGGTTTTGGTCTAGACATGGGGTACCAAGCAGACAACTGGGGCCGAGGAGGGGGCGAAGTACCGGGAGCACTAAAGTCTGCCCGGCCTTATCGCTTGCCCAACCTCGCTCTATTTGGTATAATTTCTATAGAAAAAGGGGGCTACGAGAATGTATGCACCATTTTCAGAAGACTCAGATGGGTGGCGCGAGAAGACAATTATACACAATTCAAATAATATTAAAGCGGTAAACAGATAGCATTTTAGCATAAAGGTTCATAAAAGTACAATAATATCAACAATAAATAATACAAGTAAAAATCATAAAATAAGCTCGAATTCTTGAACTCTGAACCAAAAGTTCTGAGTTCTTATCCCCAGCAGAGTTGCCAGAGCTGTCACACCTCTTTTTTCACTACACCCACGGGAAGGGTATAATAAAGGAGTTTTTTCAATTTAAGTGACAATCTAAATGTGATTATTTTTATTAAATTCAGAGTCGCCACTTGGGATAATTTATGGTGTCCCAAGTCACCGGTTCAAATCCCGAATAGAAGAAAAGATTGGCTTTGTTATATAGTCCGCGAACTAGAAATCCGGATAAGGAATTCTATTAACCTGGGAGAAGGTGTTAGGCATTCCCGAGTTCTGTGGTTCTAGCACGGTCTCTTTGATCATACTTGGCATGTAAAATTATTTAATTACTGATTGTAGAACATATGTGCTTTTGGCTCTTACCGCTTTTAATTTAAGAAAATTATCTTGAAACAGGTTACGCGTACATATACCCATTTGTTTGGCGCGTCAAAAATTATGTCACGCGGACGTGTCCATAATGAATAACTCTTTATTATTATTAAAAAAAAGTTTAGCTAAAGTTGCGGGAACGCATACTCCGGTTTTGTTTTTAAAATCGTAATCATGTTACGCGAACGTATACACAATCACAATGATATATTAAACGGGCCTAGAGCAACTACAAGTATTTTAATGGCTTAATTTCCAGAGTTCGAGACTAACGAACTTTAGTCAAACCTCCCAAGCTAGAAAGGCTCAACCGAGTAAGCAATTTGTAAGCCATAGGCTCACCTCTAGCCCAAAACTGAAGTTGAGACAAGTGGGCCTGTGGAGCCTATAAGGCCACTAATCATGGGTAAAAAATTGAAGCTCGGATAAATGGATCTGGAAAGTGCAATACAATCAATTCTGCTATATAGCCCTTTATTTTATTCTATGTTCATAGCTATATCACGTCCCAATAACAAAGACAATTATCTACTTCTAGCAAGCATGGTAGCATATGGTCAGAAACTCTCTCTAGACGCTACACCAGGTGGGACTTGGATCAAATTCACAAATAGAATCAAATGAACCAATCCAATTTCATTCCTGATTTCTGAATTCTAGAGGACTGATATGAGGGCTGATATTCGAGGAGTAAATTACCAAATACTTCAGAAAAGACAAACATGTAAATGGCATAAAACAATTGATTAAGACTAGAGAGGAAGTAAACCAACGTAGATAAGAATAAGGGAAACTGACAATTCCACAAAACTTAACAGTAGTGCCACGAACTAATCCCATAGTGAAAATACTGCTTGAGTTTAAAAAGTCTTGATCCCATCATCAACTAATCCCGACGAGCATGCACAATTCACACTTCACGTATATTAAAACTCAAACTAATATGTCAACTTCGTCTATTGAAAATTAGGCATAATACTTCATAGTCTTAGGTGAAATAGTATCAAACAAAGTACCTAAATAACTCATGCTCAAACAATAAATGGCACAAAACTAAAACAGATGCCATGAGTTGAACAACAACTGCCTTAGTACAATTGAAAGGAATTCACAGAGTTCACAAGTTAGTAATTTTGAAGGCAAAACAGAGGAAGGAAACTTTAATCCGTAAGATTGACGAAAGCAAAGCGCACAGATTAATCACATAACAGAAGCGTGGTATCAAGCAGAAACATCATGGCTTAAAGTGAGGGCCATTCTAGGCCAATTACACATTCCCAGTACAGCTTGATGGTTTCCTGAACCTTATGGCTCGTGCTGAGTACAACAAAATGAGCATACAAAGGTCTGGAATTGACGCTCAAGTCAGTAACACACTCACAGTTTGTACCAACAAACAGGGAGTAAGGCAAACAAACAGTGGACTTAATGTTCTCATAATTTTGAATGTAAAACAAAGCCAGAAATTAGGACAGATTCAGCCTTATGATCTCAAAGGATCCCCATGAACTAGATATTTAGTTTACACTTGAATTCCAAGGGTCTCCACCCTATATCGATTACTTGCACCTAATCTCTACAAATCAAATAGAAAGCACCCTTATAATGAGAGAAAAACAAAGATCAATGCGAATAGTTCAGTCTTAATGCTTAAACAATTAGGTTCAAAACAAAACAACCAAGGCAGACACGATGAGAAATCCGTAAAAAATAGTTGGAACACCTAAAAGTAACTTTTAGAATAGGGATACTAATCGACTACTTGTGAAAGATTCAAAGTGCACGTCGGCTTACAATATGTGTAAGAGTCTAGAAGAGCTAGCAAATACAATCACAGGACCAAACACTACTCGAATGAAAAGCAAACATCACAAGGCAGATTAGTGTGACGTCCAGCGAGATTCAAACATTTTTGGTTTCTCAATACTGAAGTTAAAGTAAAAGAAAGAAACAGAAATGAACCTGAAAATTAAACTTCAATTAATTCTGTTCGGAAGCAAAATACAAGTAACTGGCGTCAAAGTCGTCAATCCGAGAAAAACCAATGAAAGTCGGACAAGGAATACAAAAATTAGCCACCAAATAGCAACAGAAGGCTTCGAAATCTCCAGAAAAACTCAATCGAATTCCATCATTGAAAGTTTAAATGAAGAAAACACCAAGACATATATTTTGTGTTTCTTTTGCTTTGGGGGAAATCAAAGAACAAACCTGAAAAACTACAATCAGAAAATGACTTAATAGAAATCAAAACTAAGCATACTCAATTTTTTTTTTCAATTCTTATCCCCTAAACCTCTCTCAAAAAGAGAAAAAAGGCCCCCTCAGAAGAGAAAAGCTCACTTTATATAGACCCTCTTGATTTTTTCTCGAACCTTCAACACACACCCCTGAAAATCTCTGCAAATCTCCTTCTGTGAACGATTTTTGGGTCAAATAGAGGGCGAGGATTGATTTTTATCCATCCACGACCCCCATTTATCCAGTAAATGGATCATGAGCTAAATGACGCGCAAAAAATATCTGAAACGAATCTTCTATTCGTCAGAAGCTGTTACATTGTGGTGACGAGGAGAGAGGGGGAACGCGTGAGGAGAGATTTGAGGCTCACTCGCCCAAATTTTGGCAATTTTGGGAGTGGATTCGGGTATTCTTTGTGGAGAAGAAGAACAGTACGCGTCTAGGTTTGGGAGATTAGGGTTGTCCGTTCGTTTGTGTTATAATTTAGGGCCAGGTCGGGTTAACAGGTTTGGGGGGGGGGGGGGGGTTAATTCGAAGATGGAGGTTGGGCTTGGGATTCTTTTTGTTGGTCTTGGCCGAAATAGGTTTTTTTTTCTTTACGAACAAATTTCCTTTCCCTTTTCTTTTGTTCAATTGCTCTTTCTTTTTTTTCTTAATTAATTACACTTAAATTAAAACTCTTTAAAATAATTAATTTACTAAATTAAGCTAAAAACCTAATATAATATTTACAAGAATTAATTACTTCTAAATTAAAGGGAAAATTATTGATTTATAATTAAAAGGCTAGAAATGCAAACGTAAACCAATTTTGTAATTTTTATTTTTTAATAAAGCACCTAATTTAATAATTAAACTTATAAATATAAAAATAAATCCTAAATGAAAATGCATGATATTTTTGTATTTTTCAATAATTTAATTAAAATTAAACATGCGCGAACAAATGCAAACAAAAAAGTACAAAAATCTATGAATTTGCAAATGATGGAAAAATTATTTTTTTTTGAATTTATGGGAGTAATTCATATAGTGCAAAAATCACATGCTCACAGCTCCCCCTCTTTGCTCGGAAACACGGAGAGTTTTCGTGCAAAGATAAATTGAGCATATACAAGCGATTTTTGCCCATTTGAATACTCCGTTGGAAGCATTTTTGAAAGATTTGACCGCACCTTATTTCTGAGGTTGCCTACATATCCTTGGCTAAAAAGGAATCAGGTTAGTGTAGTTCAGGAATGTTTGGTAGCTGGGACTACCATGAGGCTGTGATTTAACTGTTACTGCTGCTGCTGCTACTGCTTGCTGAACCCCCTTATTACACCATGTCAGAAATAAAAAGAAGTTAGACTAAGCTATGACTTATGCGTTACAAGAAATCCTATCTATATCTTCAAACTTGCTCTTGTGGTTCTTGTTGCCTTGTTGACTTGTATTCTCCAGGTGAAATTCCTCTGTTGTTGACTTGAATTGTAATCTGAGATGTTTTCCCTTTCTTCAGGTGGATGCTTGACTGCCAAAACTTGAATGTATTCCCTTGTTATCCAGGCAAGCTCTTGACTGCTGACTTAAAATGTCTTCCCTGCTCTCCAGGCGGGCTCCTGACTGCTAACTTAAAAGGTATTCCCTTATTCTCCAAGCGGGCTCCTAACTACAACAAAACAGATAAAACAGAGAAAATTTCCTATGCCAGTTTGGTGGCTGGGCACATATGTGAGTGTAAACTAAGTCATAGTACCAAATATCAGTAGGAATCTAAAAGCTAAAACTTGAATTGTACTCCCTTGTTCTCCAGGCGGGGTCCTGACTGCTAAACTTAAAATGTATTCCCTTGTTCTCCAGACGGGCTCCTAAGTGCCTACTTGAAATGTATTTCCTACTCTCCAGGTGGGCTCCTGACTGCTAAACTTGAGCTGCTTCTCCCTGTTCTCTAAGTGGGTACCTGATTTCAACAAAATAGACAAAAACAAAGAAACTTTCTGCCCCAATTTGGTAGTTGGGCTCATATATGAGTGTTAACCGAATCATATTACCATATATCAATAAGAACTTAAAAGCTAAAACTTAAATTGTACTCCCTTGTTCTCCGGGTGGGCTCCTAACTGCTGACTTGAAATGTATTCCCTACTCTCCAGGCAGGCTCCTGACTACTGAACTTGAAATGTATTCCCTTGTTCTCTAGGCAGGCTCCTGACTGCTAAACTTGAAATGTGCTCCCTTGTTCTCCAGGCGGGCTCCTAACTTCAATAAAACAAACAAAACAGAGAAACTTTTCTGCCCCAGTTTGGTGGCTGGGCACATATGTGATTGTAAACTACATCATGTTACCAACTATCAGTAAGAATTTGAGAGCTAAAACCTTAATAGTACTCCCTTGTTCTCCAGGCAGGCTCCTGACGGCTAAATTTGAAATGTGCTCCCTTGTTCTCCTGGCGGGCTCCTAACTGTTGAACTTGAAATATGCTCCCTTGTTCTCCAGGCGGGCTCCTGACTGCTGACTTTTAAATGTGTTCCCTTGTTCTCCAGACGGGCTCCTGACTGTTGAACATGAAATGTGCTCCGTTGTTCTCCAGGCGAGCTCCTGACTGCTGACTTTGAAATGTGCTCCCTTATTCTCCAGGCGGGCTCCTGACTGCTGAACTTGAAATATGCTCCCTTGTTCTCCAAGTGGGCTCCTGATTGTTGACTTGAATGTATTCCCATGTTCTCCAGGCAGGCTCCTGACTTCTGACTTTAAATTTTCTCCTTATTCTCCAAGCGGGTACCTGATTTCAACAAAAATAGATAAAATAAAGAAAATTTTCTACCCCAGTTTGGTAGCTGGGCACATAGGTGAGTGTTAAACTGAATTTTTATACCAACTATTACTAAGAATTGAAAGCTAGATCCTATTATCCAGGGAGGTCCTGACAACTCTTAATTGAAAGACAATTATAAACCCAAGTTATATCTTCTAAAGGTATTACTTCCGCTAAGTCCTGTTATCTAAGCAGATCTTAAAACTACATCCCATTATCCAGGAAGGTCTTGAAAATCAAAATCAAGTCTTATCTTAAAAAACAATTTTATGACTGAATTATACTACACTACAATAGAATTTACGCTACATCTTGTTATCTAATGGAAAACTTAAAATAAGGTCACATTTTCCGGGAGGGTCCTAAAAGTTTATGACCAAACCTGTCTAGTGATTTCCTTTCTTCACGGAGGGTTTCCCTGAAATGACCAAAATATCCTGCCCCTATTTCAAATCAAAGAAAAATCTTGTCAGTTTAAAAATATGGTGGTTGGTTTGTGGCCTTAAACTTTGAGGGCGATTGCTCATTCACTTCCCATGATAACTGATTTCCACTCGAAGATGTTGTCTGTTATTGACTAACCACTTTCTCTGTCATTCGTCACTGAAAATACTTTTTCTCCGTCCAGACCAAATATCCTCTATTTGTTGCATTGCTTATGAACTTGCATCTACCCAACCTTTGTGTCTCACATGAATCCCGAATCACGTCCATTGCCCCCACTCTGTGTGTATGTTGTTCTTTCTTGACTTAAACCACTGGCCTTGGCCTTGAGGTCTGTTGCTCCTTCACTTGTCATGATAACTGATTTCCATTCAAAGACTCTGCTTGTTCCTTGACCAATCGCATCCTTTGTAAACCTTAACCCAAAAAATTCCTATCTTCGTCCGGACCCAATACCTTCTATCTGTTGCATTGCTCCTAAACCGACATTTACCAAACCTTTGTGTTTCACATGATCCCTAAAGTGTATTGATTGTTACCAATTTTAGTGCGCATGTTGCTCTTTCCTGATTTAAACCACTGGCCTTGGCCTTGAGGTCTATAACCTTTGATTTCTGCTTGGAAAATCTTGCTTGTCACTGGTCCACCACCCTTTTTTTGTTAGTCTTATCATAGAAAATACCTTTGATCTGTTCACCCTATCTCTCCTTCTATTGCATTGTCCATGAATTGATATATACCAAGTCTTTGTATTTTACACGAATCCTAAAGCATGTTGATTGTTATCAACTCAGTGTGCTTGCTGTTCTTTGCGGACTTATGATGCTTTGATGTGCTAACCAGATCCTGTTTTGTGCAATTGGAAAGCTGGTGGCAGATTTTGAAGTGATTTCTCACTTGTTATGACCAAACAGACTCGGGAAGAGGAAGAACAAGATAAAAGGAGCAGGGCAAAGGAAATTGGGAGAGATGATTCATAACAAGAAAACTACAAAGTAGAAACCTATCGGATGTGGATACCAAATCTAATGACCATGACATGCACCTGTGACCTATTCCGTCAAGCAAGCCTGATGTTCAACTCTTGTTATACCCCCCAAACCATGAAATTGGGCTTCAATGCTCTGATCATCTAATCTGACTCGCAATCGTTATTCGACTTGTAGTGCCCAAAAGGTTTTCATCATCAAGCCTCTCTCATTTCGGTCTTTCAGCTGCCTCAAGGTTCCCGTGAAGTTTTCACCAATAAGACTCTCTCATTTTTTATTTCTCTTAGCCCCCGTCGCCTTACGGCGCCCGTAAGGGTTTTCACCAATAAGACTCTCTCATTTTCATTATTTTTCTTACTTGGACCAGAGTGTTGCGCCTGATATGAATCACCTCTATTTGCTCGACTTGGCATTTCTCGAAGACTGATCAGAATGTCTTTCTGTGGATCCTAGCATGGGCTTTTGGATAGGGTTAGAAAGAAAGGGTATCAAAGGCTATAAACAATCCAAATGGGTTCAAAATTACAACTTTCGGAATCAGATTTCTTACAACAACCATAACTTCTATCCATGTTTCTTTCTTGGGGACTTTTGGATTTTTAATTTGATAGGACCGAACCGTGAGACTGCCTATGTATCCTTAAAAGGAATCAGGTCGAACGTAATTCATGAATGTCTACTTTTGTTGTTGCTGTTTTTATTTTCTTCTTTTCTTTTTTTTTCTTTTTCTTTCTTTTCTCTTTTGTTGTTTTGTTGTTTTTCTTTTCTTTTTCTTTTGCTTTTTCTTCTCTTTTTCTTTTTTTCTTTTCTCATTCTTTTTCCTTCTCTCTCTTTTCATTCTTTTTTTTTTGTTTCTTTTTTACTTATCTTTCACGCTTGTATTTCTGAACTTTACTACTGATTTCGCAAGATGGGTATGAAGGACAATAAGTAAGGCTTAAAGGGGGTTAACAAAGGATAGAGTATTTAGATAGCAGAAAAAAATGCCTTCGCCATTCCAATCTCCAAACAAGTACAAACTACACAATTAAACAAACTAAGGAAAACATTTGTAACATATTTTGATTGTGACAGACTCGATAACCATATCCACATATTCTCCTTCTACATATGTTGAATACAAAATACCATTGGACAACACTCTCACTCTCCTTACCACGAACGGCCCCTGTAATTTGGGGCAAACTTGCCTTTGGCTTCAAACTGATACGGCATGATGCATTTCAATATTATTTCTTTATGTTCTATCTGCCCCATTTTCACATGGTTCGGGCTTCAAATGATCTCAAAATGTCCAAATCTATTCTTATTTACCTCAAGTGCCCCTATCATCTTCCAAATTGCTTTATGATTGAACCAACATTTAAGATCAGGCCTAGAATTATGCGTGCATGTCATGTCGCTAGAACCAGCATGAAAAGAACTACAAAAGGAGAAGAGAACTAAAAAATGACTATAAATGGAGGAAAATAGAGAATTGTATTAAACAGACGGTGAAAGGGTTTGAACAGCAAAACAAGAAAAATAGCTTGGGGTACAACCCTAAAACAAACCTAGATAACACTAAAGGAGATACTAAGACTAAAGGAACTAGACAAAATAAAAGGATAGAAGGGTTTGAGTCACAAGAAAATATCCGGATTACAACCCTGAAATAACTCGGACAACAGAAATGACAACAAAATAAGACACCAAGACTCCACTCCGGCTGACCAAGAAATGGAGCGTCTTCCCAGCTACCAAGCACGGCATCTTAGCCACTGAGTTTCGCATCAATAATACGAGGAACTCCACAAGTCTTCATCACATTGTTCTTAACAAGTTGCTTTTAGGTTCCTTTTGTCGGCTCGTTCTTAAGATCAACCTATGATAGAGATGAGAGCTTAGTAGCACGTGAACCTCCGAGGCTCCTAGAAGAGTTCTCACACTCTTTTTCAAAATAAATCATACCCACCATATGCGTCTCATTATGCACAAGTGATGGACATTGGCTAGTGTTTGCAGCATCTGGATTTTGTACGGCAATGTCGCCTGCATCAATAAGCTTCTGAATCGCATTCTTCATATTCCAACACTTCTCCATGTCATGCCCCGTGGCATCTGAGCAATATGCGCACTTTTGAGAAAAACGAAACTTCTTTGGAAGAGGGTTTGGCATTTTTATCTGGATAGATTTCAACATGTCCAATTTCCTTAGCCTATGGAACAGACTGGCATATGACTCTTGTCACACCTCTTTTTTACGGCGCTTACACCCCGGCAAAAGGGATATATATATAAGCATAAAAAGAGTTTTTCCA
>MU717484.1:22502-37279 GCA_026770625.1 Nicotiana glauca | reverse complement strand
TTAATTATGACTATACACACAAGTCAATATACCTGAGATGAAGCTGCTCATGGCCTCAATCTGCTGAATGATGCATCGGAGCTCAAAACGACCGGTCGGGTCGTGACAATATCATGGGACTATCCACCCTCAAACAGGATATTATGGCAGTATCCGCCCTCAAATAGGATATTATGGGTTTATCCGCCCTCAAATAGGATATTATGGGACCATGCGCCCTCAAATAGGATATGATGGGACTATCCGCCCTCAAATAGGATATATTGGTTGTATCCGCCCTCAAATAGGATATGATGGGACTATCCGCCCTCAAATAGGATATCGTGGGACTATCCGCCCTCAAATAGGATATCATGGGACTACCCGCCCTCAAACAGGATATTGTGGGAGTATCCGCCTTCAAATAGGATATCATGGGAGTATCCGCCCTCAAACAGGATATTATGGGAGTATCCGCCCTCAAATAGGATATTATGGGACTATCCGCCCTCAAACAGAATATTATGGGAGTATCCGCCCTCAAATAGGATATTATGGGACTATCCGCCCTCTAATAGGATATTGTGGGAGTATCCGTCCTCAAATAGGGTATCATGGGAGTATCCGCCCTCTAACAGGATATTGTGGGAGTATCCGCCATCAAATAGGATATCATGGGACTATCAACCCTCAAACAGGATATTATGAGAGTATCCTCCTTCAAATAGGATATCATGGGAGTATCCGCCTTCAAACAGGATATCATGGGACTATCCGCCCTCAAACAGGATATTATGGGAATATCCGCCCTCAAACAGGATATCATGGGACTATCCGCCCTCAAACAGGATATGATGGGACTATCCACCTTCAAATAGGATATGATGGAACTATCCACCCTCAAATAGGATATTGGATTGAATTATTTTTCAAAAGGACGTTTAATTTATTCGACCCGAGTGGTCCTGCCTGTACAAACATTGCCAAATATATATTTCATAAATTATTGCCGAATGCATGTTACTTTTAAGTTGTTAATGAAGTCAGGAGCCCCACCCAAAGAGAGGAGAGGCGATTTAAAGTTATTGTTAGAATCGGGAGCCCGCCTGGAGAACAAGGGAGTATTTTTCAAGTGATCGCAAGCAGGAGCCCACCTGAAGAATGGACACATATTTCAAATTATAGTAGACAAGCAACATCAGGAGAAATGGCAAAAACTTCGCCAAGGCAACAACAAGAATTCCATTGGAATAACACACGATACAAGTTCAAAGCAACACAGGAACAAGTTGAAGATGTAGATAAGATTTTACAATTCATAGACTATAATTTAGTCTAGCTTCTTATTTTTTTTAGCACGGTGTAATAAGGAGATCGGTAAACAGTATGCAACAGCAGTAACAGCAAAAATACAGCTTCATTGTAGTCCCAGCTACCAAAATTTTCCGAACTACATTGACCTGATTCCCTTTTAGCCAGGGATATGTAGGAGACCTTTTGAAGCAAAGGTTAGGTCAAATCTTTCAAAATGCTTCACACGGAGTACTCAAACGGGCAAAAAATCGCTCGTATCTGCTCACTTATCTTTGCACGAAAACTCTTCGTGTCTCCAGGCAAAGAGGGGCAGCTGTGAGCACGTGATTTTTGCCCTATATGAGAAATACTCCCAAAAATTCAAAATAAAATAATTTTTCTTTCTGTGCAATTTTTAGATTTTTAGCGGCATTTTTGGATAATTATTTATATTTGTCTGTGCATGTTTATTTGTTAAATTAATATGTTATAAAAAAACATATCACATTTACATCTAGGATATAAGTTTACAATTAGGAGTAATTAAGTTTGTTTTACGAAAATGAAAAATCACAAAAAATATACATCATTTGCATTTTTAGCATTCAATGTCAAATTGTACAATTTTGTTTTAATTGGTGTTTAATTGTATATGATAATTGTTGTTAGGAATTAATTAGTATTTTGATAAGCTAATTTAGTTTATAAATTAATTTAGAATTTTAGTTTTTATTAATTAGAAAGTAAAAGAAAAGAGAGCAAAAAATAGAAAGAAAATCGGAATTGGGCCTCTTCTTTAATTTTAAACCTAGGCCCAAAACATTCCCTACCCAACCCAAAAAAAAAACACCCAATAAACAAAGCCCAAACCCTTAAAAAAATCTGATCCACCCCATCTCCCCACTCAATCTTGACCATTGATCTCTAGTAGATCCAATGGTCAGGAACTCACCCATTTTTAATATAAAAACTATTCAAAAAAAACCACTCCCCTCACTTCTAATCTCTTCATTCTTCCACTTCTCTCATATCTCTCTAAACTCAAAACCTCTCTACCTCCCTCTTCTCACTCCACCGCCGCTGCCGCCTCCACTGTGGTGCCACCGCCGCCGCCTCCTCCACCGGCGCCGCCGCCCGCCGGAATTCTCCACCGGCGGCGGAAACTCAAAAAAAAAATCCCAAACTCATACCATACACTTCTCTCATCCTCTTAAACATCACCCTACCAACCAAATCCCCAAAAACCCAACCAAAATCCGTAGATTTTGAATCTAAAAAATGCCAAAACCTTAGATCTACTTCTTTTTTTTATTTTTTCTTATCGTTATAAAATCCTCCGGTCAAGATCTTCCATCAAGGATCTTAGATCCAAGACGGGAGTCTTGGCTTGAGGGTTTTTTTTTACGATTAGACCCTTTAAATTTTGTAATTTTATTTATGCATTTGTTATTTATTTCATGCATTTATGCATTTTTTTATTTATTTTCGTTAATTTCCGAATTTATTTATTATTATTTTTTTCCGCATTATATTCTATTTTTTATTTAATTTACACATTATATTCAGTTTTTATAATTTAATTTACGCATTTCTATTTTTTTATTATTTTTTTTATTTCTGCCATTTTTATTTTTGTTGTTTATTTTTATCACAGTTTGTATTTATTTTGTTAATTATCATAGTTTTGTTTATTCCGTAATAAGTAAATTAGTTAAAATCGAATCTAGTTAAAATATATATAAAGTTAATATAATCATATTATGATAGTTTATAGTTTTTAAATTAATTAACTAAAACAGATTAATCAAGAAAAAGAGAAAAAATTGAGTTAAAAAATGAAAAAATGTGTAAATAAATTTAATAATAAGTAGATAAAAAAATAATAATAATGTATTAAAATAATATAATGGGGGACAAGACATAATGAAGTAAAGTAAAAAGGGGAGGGTAATAATAAGAGGTCTTCTTTGAGCATTGAAAAGGGGTGAGATTGTGGGATCCATGTTGACTGCTTTTACTTAATTGGAAATCAGAAATAGTATAGGTAATAATAAAAGTTAAAAGATACACATAGTAAAGAATATTGGGCTGGAAAGTAAAAGAGGTAAAATGGTTAGTAATAATAGTTTAAAAGTAAAAGGAAATAGGTAAAAAGTAAAGAGAGGGTCTTGCTTTGGGTATAAAATAGCGGTCATTTAGCACTTAAGAAGAGGATTTTTTTTAGGGATAAAAATTTCAGAACTGAAGAAAAAAAAACAGAGAACGATAAAGAATTGAGAGTTGAAAAAAATCAGAGAGCCGAAAACACCACTGTTTATTTGAAGCTTCTCTTTTTGCTTCATTGATTTTATTTCTCTTGATTCAAATACACTAAGACTGATCTTAAGTAACTCTAGTGTGTCTTTGAGTTCATTTGGCTAGTGTTGATATTGCTCTGGGTTGAAGTCCATTTCTGTTGGTATTTTCTGGTTTGATTTTACCGGATTTTTGTTGAAATCTGTTGCTGGGTTTAGCTACTGCTGTTGCTGTTTTGCTGTGTTGATTACTGCCTTGCTAATTTCTCACGTTCCTCTTCTCTTGTTTCCAATACCAAGTACATGGCTGTAACCTTGTCGATATTGTAAACTGAAATGTGAAAGCATGAATACATATAAAGAATGGAACTTTGAAGTTTTAATTTAGCTTTTTCTTTATTTCTTTTACTGATTGTATCTAGGCTATTTCATGTATTATTATTCTGTAAATTTCTGTTGCTTTGCATAACTAGGCATCTTATAGTGATGTTTAAGCGTGCTCATTACTGTCAAATTGTTTAATAATTGGAATAAGAGAAAATAACATAAGTTGGTCTTTAGTGAATCGGCTTGGCAAAACTGGTTAGTTCACTAGCTATGAAGATTTTAATATTGTCAACAGTAGGTTAATCGTGAACATGTAACTAAATTTAGTTAAGACATGAATTTGAACTAATTTCGTGAATTAGGTATTAAGGCATGATTTGAGTTCAAACAAGACTAGATAATGTTTAAGTTTAATAAACTTTCGAATAAGCACTAGTGATTAAGGTTAATTCTAGTTTCAAATATTTATAAATAATTAATTCCAACGGTTCAATTCATCTAACAATGTGAGTTTAAATTAGTGATCGGATAATTAGTTTTTTTTTTCCTGAATATATTATTTGTCAATTCCATATCTTACTTATGATTTCAATTTTAGTAATATTCCTTTTAGTCGCAAGCTAGTAACTAATAAATGATGGCCTTCTCAAGCATGTAATTAACTAGGATTTTTCTCTTTTATTTTAGAGACGAACTTAAAAATAGAAAAATGTAGTCACTTTAGGATTATCCTTTTAAAATAGGTGAGACGAACCTCGCCCAATAAAATACAAGATTGTGGGGCCCTCAATAAAGGTTAAAAAATATTTAGAAAATCGGGATGGACCGTTTAACGAAATTTTACGGCCTTGCCCAAAATAATGATACGCTAGTCGCTTTAGGCGTGTCTTTAATAAATTACTTTCTTAAATACGGGTGCGCATTTATGTGACCCAAATCCAAATCTCAACGGGGTCGAAATGTGTCGATAATCACGGGTATATTGACTGTGACGTGGTTCGAGATACGTTTTCATAACGATGTAATTCTCCGTAAAATAATAATAATTATTATAAAATTGATAAAAGCGTTTCAAAATGTTAAAATTTGCATATAAGTTCATAATTGTTAAAAATTAGATAATTAAGCCGAATATAACAGTTGAGCGACCGTGCTAGAACCACAGAACTCGTGAATGCCTAACACCTTCTCCCGGGTTAACAGAATTCCTTATCCGAATTTCTGGTGTGCGAACTGTTAAACAGAGTCAATATTTTCCTCAATTCGGATTTAAACCGGTGACTTGGGACACCATAAATCTCTCAAATGGCGACTCTGATTCCTTTAATAATAATCCCGTTTTGATTGTTCTTTAATTGGAAAAACTCCCTTGCGCCCTCGCGGGTGCCGGAAAAAGGAGGTGTGACACATGGTAATGATGGAAAATCTTTTGTTGCTGAGAAATCCCGATCGTATATGTGAGATAACTTTTTGATAATTTTATTGACTTTAATTTCATATATTTTTTTATTTTGTAAATTAAATGTTCTTATTAACTCTACAGGAAAAATATCAGGAGATATTACAACATTAAATACAAACTCAATCTAATATTGATCAGTGTAAAGCATATTATCAAGGCGCGGGATGAGAAAAGAAAAGAAGAGTATATGGTCTTGGATCTCAAGGAAAATGCTACTATGGGCCAAATCTTCATGGCTCTTTGGGATCCGATGCTACATCGTCAACAACACCTCCAAATGCTCAATCAACACCGACAGGAAATCTGGATGAGTTAGTGATGCGATTTGTTCCTGCTCTGACATATCATATAGTTCCTGTAATTGTTGAGCGGGTACGCGAATTAGTTTTCTTATTCTCGCATCAGCCAAATATTAATCTTACCAATCAAGATGTGGCACCTAAAGTTCCAACATCTTCTATTGCTGCTAACAATGATGAGGTTCATGGATTGGGTTCGGATAATGACCGTAACTCTCAATCCACATAGTTAGTCTACTTTGTTTGGACTTTGTTGTTGGTCCTTGTGGATATTTTGTACTTAATTAATGATACTGTTATATGCTTTATGCTATATATTTTGGACCTTGTTGAATATATTGTTAATTTATATTAATATCAGTGACTTTTTATTACGTGTATTTAATAGCTTTTATGTAATATGCTTGAACAGAGTACATTTAAAATAATAAATAGAAATAATTTTAAAAAATCAGCAAAATATTAAAAATAAATTAGCGATGGACACTTTTCATAGCTAAAATTATCGCGTGAAATTATATATTGCGACGAATTGGTGACAAAAGGTTTTTGTTGCAATACATGACTAGCGACGGACTATTTCGTTGCTATAAGAACAAACGACGAATTTTATTATGTATTGCAGCGACGAAATGCGTCAAAATAGCGACAGAAACAAGCTATATAGCGACGGTTATTTCCCTAGCTAATTGTGTGGCGGTTTGGTATTTTTCGTCGCTATAAGCTTAGCAACGAGCATTTTAGGGACCAAAATGAATCTGTCGCTAAACAACTATAGCGACGGAATCATTGATTTAGCGACGGAATTCGGCCGTCGCTAAATGCTATTTTTTTTTGTAGTGATTGTGATGATGCTGAAGCTTAAATTAGGACATACCAGTTTCAAAGAAATAAATAGAGAAAATACATTAGTCTTGTAAAAGCCATATTGCATACAAGAAGACAGAGTAATATTATGTGTAAGTAAGAATTCAGAAGGATTGTGAAGTGTGAAGTGAAGGATTGTTAATCGTGTGTTTGTGAAAGAGGAGCGTGCCTTTTATAGTGTAAAAATAGGCAAAAATAATGTAAGAAAATAGTTGAAGAACTGATTGTCAATCAATTACACAAAACTCTCTTTAACTAAGGGATTCAGATTCAAACGGGTGAAAACCAATTAAGGAAAGAAATTGAATAAACACTTTATGCACAACATGCAATTAAGGGCACATACATAAATAGGTTATTTAAGGACAGGGTTTTGACGTACACGGTTTGTATAAATAAGGTAAGAAAATCAATTAACAGCTAGTACATCACAAGGTCTGAGATTTGTATGAATGAACCGAGTCAAAGAGATGGAAAAGGTTTTTAACTTAAGGGAAATCAGCAAACAATGGAAAGGGTATCAATTAGACCTATTTAAAAGGGATTTTGAATTAATCACAAGTTTGAAAACCACTTTAAAGGGAAGTTCCTCATATATAAGGAGGATATGAACATGTTAAGCATGAAAGAAAATTATCGTGTCACCAATAGAAAATCCAGTATAGAAGATTTTAGTAAAAATCCAGAATCATATGCAAACACGGATGTCCAAACTCGAAGTTCATTTGAAAGAGTTAGCGGTTCTAAAATAAAAACCCTAGTTCAAGAAAATCACGAAATAAAGATGAAAGGGCAAGCAATTGAATCGAAAACATGTTTAGGGGTTTCAGAAAAGAACTGAAACTTCTAACATGCTTCTTTCAGCAATAGAACTCATGAGAAACATGATAGCAAAGTAACATGCAAACACAGTAGAATGGTTCGAATCAAACAGAGTGGAAGAAACTAATTCCAAGCATAATGAGAAAAGACTGTTAAGAACAGTAGAAAAGCATGATTAAGAGGATAGAAGAAACTTAAATAAGGTTCACTAGAAGGAAAATAGTAAAGCATTAAGAACACAGTAAAAGATATAGTAGACGAAACATATCAAAGCATGGTAGAAGAAAATACCAAAACATAGTAGAAAAGCATACGAGAACATAGTATAGAAAATACAGTAGAAGAACATACAAGAACGTGATAGAAGAAAAACATAGGAGCACAGTAGAAAAGCATACGAGACCATAATATAGGAAAAGACAATAAGAGAAGCATATAAGAATATGGTAAAAGAGAATACAAGAACAACACAGAGGCAAATACACATGAAAGAAAACAAAGTCAGAAAACACTTAAACATTTTCAGAAAACCGTAGATTGGAAAATGAGGGTTTTGCAAGTAATTTTTTGAAAGAAAAGTTAGGAAAGTTGTTTTAAAACTCAGGGAAAACATAGATACACAACGGATCTAAAGAAATCGGCGAAAACCTCGAAGGGTTAGGGTTTCAGAAGAACCCTAGAGATGAGAAAGACTTTGAAAGGTCACCGATCTGAGTTGGAGAGGTCAAAATCAGGCTTAATCAACCATGGTACGCCGGAGATGACCGTGGAACTCCGAATCGACATAGGTCTAGGTATGAACCTTCAAGGTCAGGCCTTGAATCTTCAGATATAATGCACGTCGGAGCCATGGGAGGCCGGTGTAGGACTCTCGTAGCCTTGGAGGCCATAGATTCCGGTGGATTTCTGGGCGGAGATGGTAAGAGGCGGCTAGGGTTTGATAATATTTGAGAGATTTTAAGAGAGTGGAGGTTTTTAGAGGCGGCTGGTAGGTGAGAAATGAGGAGATTAGAGGTGGTCGTTTGGGTTAAAAAAGGTAAGGCTGAATAGGGACTGTTGATCTCAGAGATCAACGGCCAGGATGAGAGGGAGTTTGGGTCGGTAGGATTTAATTGGGTCAGGGGCGGGTGATTTTAGAAATTGGGCTGGGGTTCAATTGGGTTTAATTGGGGGGCTAATTTAGAATAAAGTTGAAATAAGTAGGGCCAATATTTAAATAGCCACTTTTCCTTTTTTTTATTTTATAAAAATAGAAAATGATTTCTCGAAACAAAATTAAAGGTACTAAATTGATCAATAATATATAAATATTAAATAAAAAATACTGGAATCAATTTTGTAATTATAAACGTAATTAATTCTTAAAATAGGCTAATATTGCAATTATATGCAATTTAGCTTTAAATTATTAAATAAATTTTTAAAAAATGTGTAAAAATTACCTTAGCTATATTTTGATATAAATATGAAAATACAATAAATGAATCACCAAAATAATAATTTGGGGAATAATTATTAATTTTTTATTGATAAAATAGGTCAATAAATTGATTTTAAAATCTTTTTAAAAATTAGAAAAAAAATAAAATATTTGGACATATTTATATACGCATAAAAATGCTATTTTAAAAGTATTTTCCATATAAAAATATACAGGAAAAAATTGGGTATCAACATGGTCCATCGAATGTTCTTCGGTACAATGTTCCATCTTCATCTAATGCGAACCTAGCAACCTTGGTCCGTAGGGTCCTCGATTCTTTGTGGTCCAATGTGTGTTTTCCACTCTTCAAGTAGTCGGTATAATTATTCCTCCAATCCTATATTAAACTTGTTGAATTTATTTCGGCATGACCTTCTTCAACCACATACCTTGATGATTGGACGACAGTCCCCGAGATGATGTAATCAATCTTCTTCGATCGAGGATCCTAGATTAGCAAGTGCATCGGCCTCACTATTTTTCTCTCAAGGCACATGATTCAGAGTCCACTCCTTGAAGAGATGCAAAGTTACCTGTAGTTTATCCAAGTACCGTTGCATTCTATCCTCTCGAACCTCAAAACTTTTGTTCACTTAGTTTACCACTAATAGAGAATCGCACTTTGCCTCGATGACTTCTGCTCCCAAACTTTTATCTAGCTCAAGACCTGAAAGTATGGCGTCATACTCGGCCTCATTGTTATTTAATCTTGGAGCTTTGATAGATTGCCTAATGGTATCACCCGTGGGTGGATTCAATACAATGCCAAGCCTGAACCTTTTTACATTCGAGGCACAGTCTGTGAAAAGGGTCCATACACCAGACGATGTACCCGAGCTTAGCAAGAGTTCTTTCTCAACTTCGGGCACGAGAGTCGGCGTAAAATCGGCCACGAAGTCAGCTATGATTTGAGACTTTATGGCCATTCGGGGTTGATATTTGATATCATATTGGCTAAGTTCGACGGGCCATTTGGCCAATTGGCCCGATATCTCGTTCTTATGCAAAATATTTTGAAGGGGGTAAGTTGTTAATACACATATATGATGACACTGAAAATATGGTTTTAACTTTTGAGATGCGCTTATCAATGCAAATGCTAATTTTTCTAAGTGTGGGTACCTAGTTTCAGCATCTCCCAGAGTTCGGCTTACGTAATAAACTGGAAATTGCATACATTACTCTTCTCGAACTAGTACCCTATTTACCGTTATCTCAGACACTGCCAAGTATAACTACAACTTTTCATCTAACTTCGGGGTGTGAAGCAAAGGTGGGCTCAATAAGTATCATTTCAAATCTTCTAAGGCTCGCTGACATTTCAGGGTCCATGCGAAATCTTTTTTCTTTTTGGGTAAGGAAAAGAACCAGTGACTCTAATCTGACGAACTCAAAATGAATCGACCTAAAGTAGTTATTCGCCCTGTTAGACTTTGCACGACATTCAAACTATCCACGATCATGATATCCTCAATAGCCTTGATCTTATTGGGGTTGATTTCAATACCCCGATTTGACACCATAAAGCTTCATGTTGTCCGGGTTAAGCTTCAGGTTGTAGTGCCTCAAAATTTTGAATGTCTCCTGCAAATAAACTAAATGGTCCTCTGCGTGCTGGGACTTAGCCAACATATCATCAATATAAACTTCCATTATTTTGCCTATTTACTCTTCAAACATTTTATTAACTAGGCGTTGGTATGTGGCTCCTGCATTCTTTATCCCAAAGGGCATTACGTTGTAACAATAAGTTCCAAATTTAGTAATAAATGAAGTCTTTTTGTGGTCCTACGGGTTCATCTGAATCTGATTGTACCCGGAGTAGGCATCGAGAAAAGCTAGGGTCTCGTGGCATCGATGATGATTGGCAAGGGGAAAGAATCTTTCGGACATGCTTTATTCAAGTCCTTATAATCTACGCACATTCTAAGTTTGTTTCCTTTTTTAGGAACTACAAATACGTTGGCTAACCACTTAAGATACTTTACTTCCAGAATAGATCCTATTTTAAGTAGTTTGGTTAACTCGTCTTTTATGAAAGCATACTTTACCTCGGATTGGGGCCTCCTTTTTTCCTTCACCAGTTTGAACCTGGGATCGGTGCTTAGCCAATGCGTGCTGATTTCCAGTGGAATCCCTGTCATATCTAAATGGGACCAATCAAAGCAATCCATATTATCAATAAGAAATTGAATGATTTTTTTACTGAGTTTGGGGGTCAGTCCCGTTCCTAGGTATACCTTTTTCTCGGGCATGTATTCGATCAAAATGACCTGCTCCAGCTCCTCGATAGTTGATTTGGTTGCATCGGATTCTTCGGGAACAATGAAGGTTCGATGAGTAAGGAAATTCTCATCTTCATCTTCGATTACCTGTTGCTCCAACTCCATCGAGGCTAGAGGCGGTGATTGCTATTTGGCCGTCTGCTTTCCCTTGGTGCTCGATTTCTCTGAGGTTAAAGTTTTTGGTATCGAAACCACTTCCTCGATTGCAAAAATCTCTTTTGCAGCATGTTTCTCTCCTTTGACTATTTTCACTCCCTCCTCTATTGGGAATTTCATCATCTAGTAAAGAGTTGAAGGCACTACCCTCATGTGGTGTATCCATGGTCTCCCAAGGAGTGCATTATACCTTATGTCACCTTCGATGATATGGAATCTAGTATCTTATATGGTATCAGCTACGTTTAATGGAAAGATAATCTATCTCTTTGTTGTTTCTCTTACCATGTTAAAGCCATTTAGGGCCCAGGATGCTGGTACAATTTGATCTTGTAGGCCGAGTTATTCCACGGCCCTCGATCTAATTATGTTTGCTAAGCAACCTGGATCCACTAAAACACATTTAACTTGAATATTATTTAAAAGGATAGAGATTACTAGGGCGTCGTTCTGAGGTCTGAGATATGCCTTCTGCTTCATCGTTACAGAATGATAAGACGTCCTCAGGTACATAGCTCCGAGCTTCTTTTCCCTTGTAATTGGCACCTTGGTGCATTTGAATACAGGTCGTTGAGGTATATCGACTCCGCCAATGATCATGTGGATTACATGTTGTGGTTCTTCTTGCTCAATTTTCCTTGCATCCATTTCCCTTAAGTGATTGTTTGCTCGATCACTTAAAAATTCTCGAAGTTGGCCCTTGTTGAACAACTGAGCCACCTCCTCTCTTAGCCGCCTGTAATCTTCTGGTTTATGACTACGTGTGCCATGCTACTTTCACATTAAGTTCGGGTTCCTTTGAGAAGTATCGTCTTGTATAGACTCGGGCCACTTGGTGTCCTTGGTTCTTTCAATAGCTGACACAATCCTTGATGTATCTATGCTAAAGTTGTACTACGATAATCGAGGCGCCTCTACGTGATCGGCATGTTTATTGAATCCGCTTTTACTCATGAGTCCTCCAGAACTTTGACCTCGATCGCTTCTCCGATCGTTCCAAGGAGCGTTACGACCTGAACCGTTGTTCCTTCAATCGACATACGGCTAATACCGTTCTTTGTTGAATCTCGAATCCCGGTCTGTGTTCATCGCGGGCTTTGCTACGAATCTGTTAATATGAACTAAACCCGAGGGGGCTCCCAGTTGGTCGTCCTCACCCCTAATTTTTTATTGGTAATGGTTGTGCACATCCAACCATGTCACAACTGGATACTCTATCAAATTCTGCTTTAATTATCGAGACACAATCAAGCTTCTTTCATTCAAACCCTGCATGAAAACTTGTACCGCCCAGTCATCGGAGACCGACGGTAATTCCATGCTTTCTATCTGAAACCTGGACATGAACTCCCTTATCATCTCGTCGTTCCTTTGTTTTATCTTGAAGACGTCCGATTTTCTCGTGGCCACCTTTATGGCCCCGACGTGTTCTTTCACAAAGGCATCTGCTAACATAGCAACCGAGTCAATAGAGTTGGGAGCTAAGTTGTGATACCAAAACGTAGCTCCTTTCGACAACGTTTCTCCAATATTTTTCAACAAGACTAATTAGATTTCATCGTCATTCAAATCATTTCCTTGGATTCCGCAAGTGTGTGAAGTAATATGCTCGTTGGGGTCGGTTGTTCCGTTATACTTAGGTATATCGGGCATGCAAAATTTCTTAGGAATTGGCATCAGAGCTGCACTATGAGGGAATGGTTTTTGTATGAATTTTTTGGCATCTAAACCTTTCAAAACTGGAGGTGCCCCCGGTATATGGTCTATACGGGAGTTATAAGTTTCCACCCTCTTATCATTGTCTTTAATTATTTTTTCCAGACTCGATCCTCTTGGTTAGCTCTTCGAGAATTCTTATAATCATTGGGTCAATCCCCGAGCTACTTTCATCGGGCCTTTCTAGCGCTAATTCAGCACGTCGAGTGTTTTCACGTTCAGCTACGTTCGGAGTCTTATTCTGACAGGAGTTGAGCGATGGCAATTTGCTGACCTTGCAACATCTCGAATATCACTTGGAGGCTGATTCCACCATCTCCCATTGCTCCTTGGCCACCAGATTAGGCTTCCCTGTGTACGTTCTCCCCGGGGTCTATGCCTAAATCCATGTTTAGAGCAATGCGTGAACTAATGTCAACTAGTTCCATATTTGGCACTTCCCCTGGGTTTATCGGTGGTAAACTGAACCCTGCATTGTTGTTTTCTTCAAGACCTTCGTTGTCAAGAACATATGCATTTTTTTGTGCTAGACATCTTTCAACCTGAGATTCAGAAAATCTTTGACAACAAAAAGTGTGTAATGAGAATCAGTAAAGAAATAATAACTACTATCTTTAGCCCCATGGTGGGCACCAAACTGTTTACCTCGAAAATACGAGTAATAATTAAATTTGATTTATGGTTTTAAAGATATATGATTTAGTTCAATCAAGCAATGTGAAGTAGAAATGAAAGAGACAAGCTAATCAAACCAGTGTTACTCAACAATAGTGACCTCGAGGTAGATTTGGAACAATAAGAAAAACTAAGTAAGAACAGTGGTGCCAAACGGCAATTTTGATGAACAGTAGGCAAAACGTAGAGAGTATATTCTTTTCTCAATGATAAGATGATGTTACAAATGATTGTGGTCCCCTTTGTATAATAAGGGGAACCCTAAATACGAAATATTTCTATTTACAGTAAAGAATATTCTTGACACAACTGTCTAACCGCCTAGTACGGAATCGTACAATCCTATTTCGAGATTTGCTCCATGATCTTGGGAACGTGGCAGGAATTTCGTTCATTCTATTACAAGTCCATAACAGTACTATTTCGGGGTCGAGCATACTCGGCCTCGGTACGCATCGTGCTCTATCTTTGAACTTCGGATCGGTCCCTCGAGCTCGAACTCGACCTCTCCTGAAATCGGTCCCTCGAGCCTATAATGGAGGTATGCGATTATGACCGTATACATATAGTCCCAATGTTTCTTAGAATAAGATGATAAGAAACAATTTGAACCTCGATTTTTTCCAAGCCTCTTATGATGACGTCATGACCATGACGTAGACACTCGAAGTGATCGGAAATGTCATGTTAGCACGCTTCCCCAAAACGTCAAATATGCGCCAGCACTGGTCGGCCACTAGCACCACCGAATGGATTTCGATAATTAATTAAAAAAAATACAGAAATCCCCTTTAGGGCTGCTTCTTAATGATCATATAATAAAGCCAAGTTGTGAATTTGAATGAATACGAAGATTCTTGCAAACACACTGGCAAATATAAACCATTTTAAATCTAATGTACAATGAATCCAACCCTAAACTACTTTACTTTGATACCATGCATTGTATTTCCAAGTCTCCTGGATTTGACAATGACCCCATCTTTTCATCTCCCAAACATCTCCTATAGTGACCCTTAATCTTTCCCCTTGTCTAAATTTCCCTTCAAATTCCTTCATTCATAAATTCTGTTTCTGTACAGAAATCCTTCGTTCATAAATGTTATCTACATATATACA
>MU717481.1:32029-47122 GCA_026770625.1 Nicotiana glauca | reverse complement strand
GCCGAACGCCTCGGTGAGAATAGATGCATCTATGGTTCGTGCCGCTCGACCCTTGGCAGTGCACAGTTTACATTCCTGTTGGAGTGGGCCGTCGCCTCGGTGTAATTTTCGCATGTTTATATGTTACTTGAAAATTGTAAATCTGGAATTGGCCCTACGTGGCTTGATATAAATTGATAAGATAATAAAGAACAGACTTTAGAAGCCCTTGATTTATTGTTGAAGGTGTTTACCTGTTTTTCTGGCTTCACAATCAGAACTTCTATACAAATCCATGATTATCCTCGTACTTATAGAATATTGCTAATTGACCTCTAGTAAGTGTCGGAGTTGGCTATCTCGTCTCTACCCCTTCAGGATTAGGCGGGATACTCACTGAGTACACGTTGATTACGTACTCATACTACACTTCTGTGCGTTTTTGTTGCACAGGTACATATATGCTTCTGGCAGCCTACTGGGCGTAGCAGTATGGATAAATTCTGGAACTAGGTGAGCTGCAATTTGCGAGGCGACCCACAGCTAGTGTAGTTCCTTTCTGCACTTTTATTATTTATTTCCTGTCCACTGTATGCCGGACAGATATTGTATTTATTTTACTTATCAGTAGTCGCTCATGCACTTGTGACACCGGGTTTCTGGGATGGGTTTCAACAGATTTGTACTAATTGTTATTATTTAAATTTTAATTCAAGTAGTGAACTTTTATTCGTGAAAAATGGAAGGAAAAATCTCAAATTTTCAAAAGTATTAAAAGAAGAATTAATTGATAATTTATTGGCTGGCATGACAGAGATGTCCGGCGCCACCACAACCCTTACGGAATTTTGGGTCGTGACAAGTAACATGTTCATATGCCGCACAAATATCATTACGTATTTTAGATTAAAGATTCTAAAGATTGTTTCTCCTAAAATTTAGCTTTTAATCAAATAACATCATATAAAATATAAAAGAAAAGTATGATTTATCACCTGTACAAAGTAAGGAGTTATTTGGTTATTGAGATTAGAAAAATAATTTTGGTATAATTAAAGATTATCTTATCTCCTACTTAATTTGATTTTTCTTTCTATATAAGTGTTAAGGAAATTTTACATTTCTATACCATATAGGAAACCTTATTACCCTCAATGTTTAAGATTTGATATAACTATATTTAGTATATCAAATTATCAATTCTATACCATAGTATATTTTAAAGGTACAAAGGAGAAGATACAATTTTTTTGTGGATTTGGGCGGTGAAAGAAAAGCTCTGATCTTGAGGGAGGACGATGGTGATGCAGTCGCAACATGATCATATTCTTCAATGAGATTGACGAGATATTCATCACAGGTGATTGACACAAGTGCATCCAAATCTTATGTTGGCAATTGGCATCTTAAAGTACTCATTGCTCCACACATCCCACATAAATACCATTTTCTTAATAAATCTACTATTCCAATCCATAAATATTGTCAAGTAGAGTATTTGTGGACCTATGCCGAAATATTAGTATGTATAACAAAAATAACAAAAATAAGTGTGCAATGACATTTTTCATCTATTGGGTAGCTTATTTAAACATTCCTAAAGTGGTCTCAACGAGAAGCAAAGCACACTTGAATAAAAGAGGAAGAAATGGGTAATTTACCAGCAAAAGAAATGGAACGATGAACGGAAAGGACACGAGTATCGCCGCCATAATAACGGAGTTTGCCATCAGAACGACGGGGAAGAATCTTGCCACCATAGTTGGAGAGGAATTTATCTACAAAATATTTACAAACTGGGTACATTAAATTTTTATATCCCAATTCTCATTCAATTGTAGCATAATTGAGATTTTTGACATAATTGCGTTTTTTAATAAGATTTGTAGAAGTTTTAGCCATTTTTTATTTGTGAAAACAGAAAATAAAGCATCTGCAATCAGAATACAAATAATCTACAATTTATCTACAATTTCTACAATATGTCTTCTTCTTCGAGTTTCAATCTTAAACCAGTCAAAACCATGTCTAATCTTTACCAAAACCCCTCAAAATTGAGATATAAACTCCAAACCATATTCCCGATTATTTTCAACAATACCCAATCCAAACAAATAATGATTTTTGAAAACCCAAATTTGAATTCAAAGCTTTCAAGCTTTTTAATGGCTGTTAATATTGGAATTGCTGCTCTCTTTTCATTTGTTTTGTATTACTGAAATTTACGATTAAGAAATAGAGAGAGATGTAGAGAGAATGTCGACTAACTGAGCTTTTGCAAAACTGATTTCTACATTTTGATTCGAATTTATTGACGAATTTGTCTTTTTTTGATTTGTGGCTTAAGGAAAAATATCGAAGAACATAGTTTTTGCAGAAAAGAGTCTATGTAATTTGATTTTAAATTGAAGATATAGGATTTGCGTTTCCAATTTGATCTGAAAGTCACTAAATTAATTAGAATATTCTGTTCCTGATTTGTAGCGCGCCTAATTAGGAAGGAATCTCCTAATAATTAGTATTTAATGAATGGTATAATAATTGTAGAAAAACTGTGAACATGGCGGGTAAATATGAAACTATAAACATTTTTGATAATAAGGTTTCATATATGGCATTGGAAGAAAAAAGTCTAAAACTTTTTAAGTAACATGTTCATATGCTGCACAAACATCATTACATATTTTAGATTAAAGATTCTAAAGATTGTTTCTCCTAAAATTTAGCATTTAATCAAACAACATCATATAAAATATAAAAAAAAGTATGATTTATCATCTGTACAAAGTAAGGAATTATTTGGTTATTGAGATTAGAAAAATAGTTTTGGTATAATTAAAGATTATCTTATCTCCTACTTAATTTGATATTTTTTTTCTATATAAGTTAATACTTAATACTAGATTTCTTTTATACCACAATTACTCTACATAACTTTTGTTGCTAACTTATTTTGGATTCAGTATGAAATTTTAATCCGTAGATTAAAAGTTGCCAAACAAAAAATAGCTAAACAATTTTTCTACCTCACACAAAGTAGGCAATGGTGGATCTACACGGACGATTTTGGTCCTCAATAACCTATTACCTTTGATTAGATTTAGTAAATTTGCATTGGTAATTGCAAGAATATTTAGATTAATATTGAGTGAGCACTCACAGATAAACACCTCCTTCCTCTTCTTTATAAAATTTTATCAGAACACTCTTGGCTTTAAAAATCTGAATCTGCCACTGAAAGTAGGGGTAAGGTTTGGTATCCTCCACCTTCCCCCGACCCCAATTATGAAATTATACTTTCAAAATAAAATATTATTTAACTTAAAACTGTATGGGTCAAAATCTATCTTTAGAATATTTAGCCAAGACAATACTAGGGGAAGAGTTCTCAAGTCGTCGTTTTGTCGAAATTGCCCAAGAAGTGGCGAAGTCTCTGGTCAAATAGTCAACAAGGGTCGAAGTCGAGGAGTCAACAGGGGTCGAGGACGAGGCCGAGTACATTTGACGGGGTTATAACGACTAGTTTCAAGATAGGATATTAAAGAGAATATTCTAATGGATATTCTCTGCACTTGTACTATTAGGACTTTTTAGAAGCATATTTCCTATAAATAGAAAAAGACACAATGATAGGGGACAAACGATATTCATTTGTAAAAAATACACTTTGACTCGAGAAAGAGAATTAGATCTCAGCTAAGATACAAAAAATACCTTTTTCACTGAGATTCTTGTCTATACTTTTTCACTAAATCCGAGAATAACTCAAATATTTGAGGAATATGTGACATTCATCATTGTGAGAAAGAATATCCATTTATTCCATCCTTTCTTAAGTGACTCATTTATTCTATTTACTTAAATGTTATTTATTATTATTTATTGATATTGAATGCTACAATATTGCCTTTGATTCTCTAGAATATTTATTGCATGCTACCATTACTGTTCTACTATATCTTTTTAAGAACTTCATCTTAGAGATATTATTATTAGCTAAGATTAACCTCACTTATACAAATTTAATTATTTTGTTAAGACACAATTTCCAAACCCGGTCGTGATGGCGCCTCTCGTGAAGACAAGTCAGCTAACAGAACAACAACGCCTCTTTATTGTTTAATTAGCATGAATAAGTCAAAAATATTAATAAAATCACCATAAGAGCGGAAGAAAAGAAATAGACAGGGAACCATCCCGACACAGCCCGAAATAGAGGAGTCACAAGTCACGAGCTACTACAGAGTTTACTAAAATCCCAAAAAATTTGAAACTAGGAACAAAGTCTGAAGATAATGTAAATACAGAAGATAAGGGAGAAAACGGGGTTGTGGACATCGACAACTACCTCGTCACTCCTAGTCTGCCTGGTCTGGAAGGAATCAGCGCTCAGGAACGAACTCTGCTATGCCTGTATCTGCACACATAGTGCAGGGAGTAATGTGAGTACTCCAACCCAGTGAGTAATAAAAATAAATAACGACTAAAAGCATAAAAATATCATGAAGGCACAAATAACGCTATCTCAAGCAGTAAAATCAGTTACGCAGTAAACCAGTAAAAGTATCAAAAATTCTCTTTTAAAATAGTTAACGACAGATGTTCTCAAGCAGTAAGCAATAACCAGAAACCTGCCCCTCGGACGCAACATCAACTCTCAATACAGCATCAGCCCCGCGGGCTCAGTATCAGTCACACAATACAGCATCAGCCCCTCGGGCTCACTCTCAAATCACATGGGTACCCGCGCTCACTGTGGGGGTGCAGACTCCGGAGGGGCTCCTACAGCCCAAGCGCTATATCATCATAAGGCCTGAAAGCCTGTACATATTAACATGAGGCCTGAAAGCCTTCTCAAAATACACTCGAGGCCTGAAAGCCTCCTCACATCTCGCTTGAGGTCTGGAAGCCTCCTCACATATCACTCGAGGCCTGAAAGCCTCCTCACATCACTCAACATATCCTCACATATGGCCCTCGGCCTCAATCAGTCCAAAAATAATCATAAGCCCCTCGGGCATCAGTAAAATAATAATGCTCAGCTCAAACACTAGTTCAAATATCAGTTAAAACTCAAGGTTGGGTAAAAATATAGCTGAGTTCATGAAACAATGTAAATGGACTGAGTTAAAATAATATTTCAAATAGTGAGGAAAACAATGATGATAGCTCACAAGGAGTTCAAACAGTCGGCAATAAGCCCCAAGTATGGCAATAAGCCCAAGTCATAGTGAAAAACAACAAGTCATAGTCAAATACGCGGTAAAGTATCAACCGGGCTGGACCAAGTCACAATCCCCAATAGTAAATGAGCCCGCGCTCGTCATTGAATGCGTGTCTCATCTCAACATAGCACTACGTTGTGCAAACCCAGGGTTTCAAACCCTTAGGACATCATTTAAAATCATTACTCACCTCTAGCCGGCCAAAAGTCTAGCTCGCTATACCTTTTCCTTCTCGTGCGTCGAATCTGATCAAAACCACAAGGAATACGTCACAATAGGCTAAGGGAACATAACTCAATCGAACAGACTCAGAAAATATCGAAAATCACGAAATTGGCAAAACCCGAGCCCCGGGCCCACTTCTCGAAAAATCAGAAAATTCACATCACCGGATTCCTTATCCTGCCACGAGTCTATACATATCAAATTTACCAAAATTCGAGCTCAAATGCTCCCTCAAACCTCAGATTTTTTTTCTCTTAAGTTCAAGCCCTAACCTCCATTTTTGACCTCTAATTCCTTGATTTTTCACCCTTAATTCATATAATAACACATTAGATTTATGTTTTAAGCTCAGAATTCCTTACTTCAACGAAGTCCCTTGATTCCCTCTCCAAAATCGCACAATAACCTCCAAGTCCGAAGTGAAAATATTGAGTTCTTTCAAAATTTCGCGAAGATGGAATTAATACCTCTGACCAAGCCTTTTTTGCTTCTGCGATAAACTTGTCGCTTCTGCGACTGCGCTTCTTCGGATTTTCTTCCGCTTCTGCGGTCCACTACTCGCACAAGCGAGACCGCTTCTGCGGTTTATACATCCGCTTCTGCGAAACTTCCCAGACTCCACTTGTTTCACTTCTGCGACTGCCCCTTCGATTCTGCGGAACCGCTTCTGCGGTCCATTTCCGCAGAAGCGAAAACACCAGATATCAGAACCCTTCAGCAGTCTCCAAACTCCAAATTTCATCCCGTTAGCCATCCGAAATCACCCCGAGACCCCAGGGACCTCAATCAAAAGTACCAACACATCTTAAAACATTATTCAAACTTGCTCCAATCATCAAAACACCTCAACTAACACCAAAATCATCAAATTACATCGAATTCAAACCTAAGTTCTTCAAAAACTTCCGAAATATGCATTCGATCAAAAACCCAACCAAATCACCTCCGAATAACCTGAAATTTCGCACACACATCCAAAATTACCTAGCGAAGCTACTGCAACTCTCGGAATTCCATTCGGCCCTCGGATCAAAATCTCACCTATTAACCGGAATTCGCCAAAATACTAACTTCGCCAATTCAAGCCTAATTCTACACCGGACCTCCAAAAACAGTTCCGATCACGCTCCTAGATCACAAATCATACCCCGAAGCTAACTAAATCACCGAAAATCACATCCGAGCCCTCTAACTCAATAGTCAACATCCAGTTGACTTTTCCAAAACAAACCTTTCTTAAAGAGACTAAGTGTCTCATTTCCATCCAGAATCAATCCAAATCAACTCCTTCACCCAAGACTCGTATAATAACACATAAGGGAGCAAAAAATGAGAAAAACAGGGCGGTAACTCACGTGACGACGGACCGGGTCGTCACATATTTAAACCAAGATCTATATTTTTTGGTCAAACAAAAATCAAAGCAATATTTTTTTTAGCATACACTATATATTCTTTAAATACGCAAATATTCATCAGACGTGTATGAACTTCTTAATCCCTATGTCAACATTAAAATTCATAACTTCCTAGTAATTCTTACTTATAATAATTTTATTGACGAACCAAACGACCCCTAAGTCAGTCACTAGTACTCCTCAACGACTTATAAGCAAATCCTCTAACTTCCCGGAATCGTATCTGTAATCGGCGTCCACTTTACACAGCTCACACTTCTAAAACTTCCAAACAAATCTCCATCTCCCTTTAAGCCCCACCACCGGTATTTCTTCCTTTTCAGTTTCAGCTACTGACGCCGCCTATGTAAAACCGTCGAAACCAATAAAATAAAATAGAAAAAATAAAAAGCCAAAGAAAAAACCAAAATAATATTACAAAGAAAAACAAAATAACAGAATATTTTGATCATCACAGTTCACAAAATTCCCTCAATTTCACCAGCTTCTCTTACCTGTCCCCCCCAACCCCCCCAATAAAAAGTCCAACCCTACCCCTTACCCCTACCTAGCCATTATATATGTATCTATAGGTTCGTTTATACAAATTTTCCGGCGAGTAATGCTTCTTCTTCTTGTTCTTCTTAGCTGAGGTACAGATTTTCCGGCGGGTAATTTTCCGGTGATGGCAGACGACGTAGTTCCGAAGACATTTAGAGCGTTAGTAGAAAGTGCTGAGAAGAAGTACGCCAGAGTACGGGATTTACCGGCGTACGGACGGTGGGGAACGAGCAACCACTACTTTCACAAGGTATTTAAAGCGTACATGAGGTTATGGAAGTATCAGCAGGAGAATCGAGCGAAGCTAACCGAGTGCGGGTTACAGCGATGGGAGATCGGCGAGATCGCTTCGAGAATCGGTCAGCTTTATTTCAGTCAGTACATGAGGACTAGCGAAGTTAGGTTTTTGCTCGAATCCTACATTTTTTACGAAGCGGTTCTGCACAGGAAGTATTTCGAAGGTTCTGGAGAAGAACGAATGGTGAGGTTTAAAGAGCTGAGGTTCTATGCTCGGTTTTTAATGGTTTCGTTGATTTTAAATCGTTCGGGAATGGTGAAACTGCTTGTGGAACAATTTAAAGCTATTGTTGATAACAGCAGAGCTGCTTTTCCGGTACATTTTCATTATCCTTGTTTGCTTCCATTTTTGTTCTTTTAAGCTCATTTTTAACAATTTAGCCGTTTTTCTTGTGGTAAAATGAAAGCAATTTGAGTATATATTTTTATTCTTAGGTTTCGGTCATTGCTATTTCTGAATTTTCTTTCTAATTAATTGCAACTAAAGCTTAAATTAAGAAGAATTTATCTTCTGAATTTTGTTGGTGATAGTATAGCTGCTTTTCCTATACTACTTCCTCTTAATAGTAAATTTTGCTTCCATTTCTCTGGCTCTGAAGCTCATTTGACAATAATTTGGCAGTTTTTTTGGTAAAGTGAATGCATATTTACAAGACTTTGTCATATGTGTGACAAAAATCCAGTAATATAGCTCTCAGATTGAGAATTAACGCGAAATTTAAGATATTCCGATAGATTTATATCTGAATCGTTAGGTTTCACTCATTGCTATTTCTGAAATTTGTTTCTAATTTAGTGGAACTAAAGCTTAATTTTAAGAAGAATTTATCATTTGTATGATAAAAATCCAGTAGTTTAGCTACTAGATTGAGGAATTATCAAGAATTTCTAATGTATTTCAATAGATTTATTAAGTCAGCTTTGGTCAGACTGTTGGTGAGAAGTCCAGAAATGGAATTTATCAGATGTATGGTGACATCCACAAATTTACCCGTCAGATTGAAGATTTGACATAGCTTTTAAAACATTTTTCAGTAGATCACTTGAGTTTGCTGCGTTCCTTCTACTTGGAAAACGACAATCTCTCTAATCTAGCAAATTAGGCACCTCTTCTAGCTGCTTACCATGGTAAAAGATTTTCTTTTGGGGGGGTCGTACAGATAGTAAAGCAAGTTTAATACACACCAAAATTATGGAGTTTGTAACCTGAGCTATTGAGCCATGTAATATAGCTTCTCTAGACTAAGCCATGTAATATAGCTTCTCTAGACTAAGCTCTGCCATGTATCATGTTTTTGGTTGCATTGATTGAGAACATGTAACAATTGACACATGTAGTATGGCTTCTCTGGAGTCTAGACCATCTTTTAGGTTTTTAGTGATGGAGAACTTGTTATTGGTCATAGTAAAGAATGGTAAATCTGTGAAAAAAATGAGATAAGTTTCAGGTGGAATGGTCTTTTTGTTACTGATTAGTATACCATGACTTCTTCCAGAGCTGAGCTGGGATAAGACTTTCGTAGTGTTCAGACCTAAATCATTGACGATTCTACGCTATTTGCCTTGGTGTCTTCTAAAAAGGTGGTATTATTTTAGCTTAATTGCCAAAAAGTGCTAGTTGCCCCTGTACCTTCTGTAGAAGGAACACATAAGGGTGTATAACAAAATGCACACACTCTTCAATCTTTCTTTAATACTTAACTTACATCTTTCTGCACCAATGTAAGGTGGATAAGGTTGGTATTTATGAATTTTGGAGGGAGGTGTGCTAGGGATGGTGAACTCTGCAAGTAGCCGGTGACTTGTTTCGTCGCATTCTTTTGCCTTCTATTTGGGGTCAAGGTATATTCTCTTTGTTTGCTTACATGTTATACAGTGTGAAGTGGGAACAAATATAGAGACTAAGGCTCAAAGGCTTTAGTCTAGTAAGAGTGCAATGCGTGATGCGTCGGTTAGGCACATGTCACAGATTCGAACCCTGCCATTGCAATAAAAAAGCTTGTATTTAAACAAAGAAGGTAGTTAGGTGGTCCTATTATCCACCGAGTTCTGGACTGTGCGACACTAATTTCTGGGTTTTCTCGGTTACCAAAATATATATATATATATATATATATATATATATATATATATATATGTTACCAAAAAAATAGAGACTAAGAGCTACTCATCCGTGTATGTATATGTGTGTGTGTGTGAGTGTGTGTCTGTGTGTATACATGTATATATATGTGTGTGTGAGTGTATGCATGTGAATACATGTGTATTTAGTGTTTGTATATATAAGCACACATTATTTGTATATATCCACATATATATGTATATGTTCAAATCCCAGCGGAGGTGAAAAACATTAGGTGATTTATTTCTATCCGCCTAAGCCCTGGAGGGCAGTATCCAATACCTGTATGGTGGGAGGTAGCAAGCACTTGGTATCCTGTAGAATAATCGACATGCGTGCAAGCTGGCCTAGATACCACTGTCATTAAAAGAAATACATATAAAGAGAGAGACATTAAGAATCTTGGTTGAGTTGTATGCTACTCTATTGATGGTAGTGCTCGTTACTCCACAATTAAAATGAACGTGTGTCTAGGGAAATGGTTTACATGCTCCTAAAGAGACAAGGGTCATATGTTAAGCAAGATTTTCTGCGTATTATCTTCAAAAGCTCTGAGTGTGGACCCAAGATTTGTTATGCCCGTCTACTTTATGAACATTTGAGCAATCATATGATTTGCACTTGCAGAATACAGAGGAGATAGGTTCTGGAACTATCTGCAGAAGTGTAGTGTTGAGCACTGAACTAACTACCCATTGATTTCCTTTTCTTTTCATATATCCTATGCATCTCGGGTAGAGAAGTTGCTTGAAGTTGAAGTTACTTGATTGTGCTTGGAGCACCTTTGCATCTTCCAATCGCATTAAAGAATAAAGTGATGCTTCAACTACTGTAACCCTGCATTTACTATCTATATTTGAACAGAAATTCTGTATCTCTTTCCATAAGATGAACCTTAGTAATGATTTCACCACAGGGCACTAACTTCAAAGAGTGGAGACTGGTGGTGCAAGAAATTGTTAGGTTTACAAGAGTTGATTCTTCTCCAGATGCCAGGCCTCTTCGATATTGTGCTCTCTTTGATTCACATCCGGCATCTCGTCCATATGTAGCTCGCTTCCATGCTAAGAAGGTGCTAAAGTTTCGAGATGCACTTCTGACAAGTTATCACAAAAGTGAGGTATCGACGACATCCTCATACTACAGTGTTCCCTTGTGCTCAATTACAATGCACAATTAACCTTTCCTCACATTTATTTCAGGTCAAATTTGCAGAATTAACAATGGACACTTACAGAATGCTGCAATGTTTGGAATGGGAACCCAGTGGATCTTTCTATCAGAGAAGTCCAGTTGAACCACGAGATAATGGTGCTGTTACCGACCAATCTGTAACTTCTGGACTGATAGATATAAACTTGGCTGCTGAGATGATGGATCCAGCTTTGCCTCCAAATCCCAAGAAGGCTGTTCTTTACCGTCCTTCTGTTCCGCTATTGATATCTGTGAGTTCTATTATGTTTACTCTGTGTTGCTGTTCTGATTAATCGATATCTAAGGAGTCATATAATGAAATACTGCTTCTGATTAATTAAAGGGGAATGTAGAAACTCATCTTTGATGATTGATTTGTTGGTTAAGTTATTTGGTTCCCTGTGTTGGGAACTGATTGGACAACTGAGCATAGCAGCACATGGTACTACAATACTACACATAGAGAGTAAAATTTGAAATCTCTTAGTAGTACTCTTGTTGCTTATGTCACCCACCATATGTTGCCTGAACACTCGATGTTAATGATGATTTCTTTGCACCTGAACCCCAATATTTAGGACATTCTAATTAATGGCTGAATCCTTCCCATATCTACGTCGATTATTGAATAACAGAGGATCCGAGTAATTGCTTCTGGCACTCCTCCTTAACATTTGGACGCTCTTAGTATGTATCCTTAGTCGGTCTTGTTCTGACACCCGCAGGTCGTCGCTACAATGTGTGAGGAGCTCCCTCCAGAGAGTGTGGTATTAATATATATTTCTGCATCAGGTTAGCGACCTTTTTTTCCCTTAACGGAAGCAGCAGGTTAGCTGCTTCGATATCCTCATTGTGGAAGAAATCTCAATTCTGTATTGATTTCCAGGAAATAAAAATCCCAGTACCGCCTCTCACACTGAAAGCTCTTCAAGTTCTAGAAAATCTTCAAAGAACATTGCTCTTTCTCGTACTTCTTATGAACAGAAGTGTGCTTTACATGAAAGTTATATCAACACCAATGGAGATACGGGTCAATATTTTGAGAATTGTTTGTGCTTAGGTTCTAGCAGAAGTGGAGGTACACCATCAGAACTTAATTTATGTGCAGTCCATAAATTGGTTCATGATTATCTCAAATTGTTCGAAATCCAACTGCGTTACATTTACTTTTTGGATTTTTGCAGGTTCAAATAACCTCTATCCAGGAGATCTAATTCCTTTCACACGAAGACCTCTATTCCTGATAATTGATAGTGATAACAGCCATGCATTCAAGGCAGGTTTGTCAGAACTGTGTCTAACCCATTAAACCATGATGACCTGTCCTTGAGTAAGACACAGATTCCAAAGTGTTTTGGATTCTACTAGTTGTCTAAAAAACGTGTAATGCTTTTGAGAAAGAAAGATGAAATATCTTGGCGTGTTGACTTCTTATGTGACGCAATTGCAGCGAGTAAAACTTTGCACTAGCGCAGCTTCTTATGGATTAATCTGGCGTATTGTCCAAGCAAAACTCACTAAGCATATAATGAGATTGTGTCAACATACATTATGAAACTATGGAGTGGTTATCCAGTAAAAAGCTAGCTTACTCTCATTTGCTCCCAAGAGAATAAGTGGAATACATGTCTAGGCTGGTTCGGTGGTAACATGTGTTATATATAATCTATCCTTCTTCAAATTGTGCGTTAGCTGTTCCCCAAGAGTATTTGGCTTTCATAAATTACAATCAATTGATAAAATTGTAGTGGGAAGTGCAGGAAGAGAGGGATGAAAAGCCAAAGAGAATCCTGCACTTTTTCTGTCAGGATTCGGTTTCATTCACTACCCTGTTAAGCTTATATGGAGAGTCCTTACCTGAGCTACACAAGTCTAAGATTTCCAAATCCCTACATATCCTGTGACCTTTGAATGATTGTACTGTCTTCTTCTGATCGACTCCTTTTTGTGCCTGATAACATGTTGAACTTCTGAATGGCCAATAATTCTGCGCTTTTTTTTTTCTTGATTGCTTTTGTTGAATTATGTGAATCCGACTCATCTAGAAGTGGTATGCTGTTAAAGAAGGGAGTCTTATTTTGCCAAATCTATAGACTATAATTGCTTGTATTCCCCACTTTATGAAGTACAGTTTTTTTAGTTACTCAGAGATCAATTTTGCCTCTTACCAAATATCAATAAGTGTGGATTGGCTGTTTGTTCTCGTCTATTGGGGTTATGGGAAAACTACTGTTGTAAATATTGCACTTCACGTTGCTGATGCATCACCAATTGCTCTCCAGGTTCTACATGGTGCAGAACGAGGAGAAAAAAGTGCTTTATTTCTATCTCCCCTGAGGCCATCATTCAAGAACTTAGGTACTGATGTAACACAATCTGGAAGTCAGTTCACCTTGTTCTTGGCTGCTCCCTTACAGGCCTTCTGCCAGTTGGTTGGCCTTGTCTCTTCTGATAAGGATATGGTAAGTAGACCGTGATGCAAATTTCTTTACTGAGCAGTTGTAACTCGGTCTAACGTTCTTGGTAATTTGCTCTTCAGGATTGTTGTGACGAGGCTGATGGCATCATCTCAGCCGCATTTGCAGAGTGGGAAGTAAACCTCTGTACATCGACTAGCCTAGATTTGGTCTGGGCTCAAGTTCTTTCTGATCCATTTCTGAGACGGCTTATTCTCAGGTTTCTGTTTGTACCAATCAAGTAAATTCTCAGTTACAAGTCACCTTAGGAGCCTTCTTGGATATTAACCACATGCTATGTTCCTCTTGTGCAGATTCATATTCTGCCGTGCTGTGCTCGCTCTATTTTGCTTGCAGGAACGTGAAGATCAGTTTTTGCCTGCTTGTCTACCAAAGCTTCCCGATACATTCTCACCTAACTCTGAAACTGTGCAATCAGCTATCAGACGACTAGCAAAGCTTCTACAAGTTTCAGATTGTTTTCGATTTGAATAATCGTAATTGATTATCGTTTGTGCATCCGATATGTGAAACCTGTGCACCCTTTATGATGTACAAAAGATTGCACCACAAAATGGGTATAGAGAAACCTGAAACTTACCGGTCGGCGTTTTGATTAAGAAAGACACACTGGTAACCCAAGTGCAGGCTGGAAGTACAAAGGCATTCTTTTAGGTGATGGGTTTACTCAGTTTACAGCAATATCTTCTCATTTCATGTGCAGCAATTGGGGATTTTCTTCATTGTTTAGTCTTTTGGTAGAATGATAGCGAGCTTTTGGTTGGTGATACAGTCGCTGTTGGATACAAGAGGGTTACTTGGGTTTTTGGTTTCTGTTTTAGTTTCTACAGGAATTTGTACTAATTTGTTCATACCATCCTGTAATATAGAAGTAGGCAATCGAATTTTTTAATCATTTGTTGAGCAACTTCTCTTTCATTTTTTTTTTGATTGAACGAGAAACTGGCGAGGTTCTGTGTTTTAACAGCCATAGGGACTGCTTTAATAATTTTGTGGCGCAAGAAAATAGTTTGTGCTCTTGTCCGTTTGCGTCTCTCAGGGTTTTCTCTAGTGTTATAGATTTGGTAGTTGTCCCATTTGCAGATTTGCTAACCGGTGAATACATATCCCCATTTAGTTTGAGGCAAAAAGTCAAGGGATAATAGGAAACATAGTGAGATGTTTTCTTTTAGATATTAGTTGGAAGATATTTCTATATATACAGGTTTAACTGGTGCAAAATCTTCTAAACATAGTAGTAGAGAGATACCAACGCATAAGGTGGATAATGGAAATGATGTTATTCTACAACATAATATGGGTAGCTAAAATACTTGAAGGAATTGCATTTGGGAATATTGCGTCTCAATGATGCAGGGTACAACTCAATTTCCCTTTTCCTAGATTGATGATTAGTGATGACAAAAAGAAATACTCGTAAAGGAAAGTTGTGATTAATAACATTGTAGTAGGTCTTACGATTACCATTTCTCTTTTACTCTTCTTTTTTTGAGGCACAACTAAAATATGAATGAATGATGAAAATAATAGAGATTTTTATCTTCTATAGCAAAAGTTAACACCTTATAACAACAACAACAACAACCCAGTAAAATCCCACAAGTGGGGTCTGGGGA
>MU717481.1:0-10108 GCA_026770625.1 Nicotiana glauca | reverse complement strand
ACTTCCTTGAGTGGGTTTGAGGTATAAGTGTCGTGGAGGATTTGAGTTAACTTGTAAAACACTTGTCTGTATATATATACAGACAAGTGTTTTACAAGTTAACTCAAATCCTCCACGACACTTATACCTCAAACCCACTCAAGGAAGTATCATTTCAGTTAAAACTACATATCGAGACCAACCTAAGTGTGCCATGAAGCACCAAAAAGCCAACATAAACCAACAATATAATATAATGGAACAAAGAAATAATTTACAACACCAATATAGAAACGACATTAAACAAAAAGCAATTAGACATGGAAGCATCAACAAGCAAGTAGCAAGTAAAAACATGAGAGAAATATATAGCGAAACGTGGCAAGGGAACATGCTAAACATGTAATTTGGCGACGCATAGGTGCTCGTCACCATACCTATATGCCACACACATGATATTTTACATAGCAAGCAAGTCGGGAATCCCTAATCCCTCAAGTCAAGGTTAGACCAAACACTTACCTCAAGCCAACCGGTAATTCACTGCTAACCACCGCTTTACCTCTCGATTACACCACAAATCCACTTGTATTCATCCATATTTAAATTTATAACATCAATAAACACTAAAGAAACCAAGTCCAACGCAAAATTATAGATTTCCCAACATTTCTCCCAAAAAGTCAAAAATTGACCCGGGCCCGCTTGATCAAAACTCGAAATTCGGACCAAAACCCGATGACCCATTCACCTGATCCAAGATATACATTTGGTTTTGGAATTAGACCTCAAATTAAGGTCCAACTCCCCAAATTTCGAAATTCCTAGGTTCTACCCAAAAACACCTAATTCCACCATGAAAAACCCTAGATTCTAAGATGAAATCTTGTAAAAAGTTGAAATAAATTGAAAGAAACAAGTTAAGAATCATTTACCTATGATTTGGGGAAGAACTAATATTTAGAAAATTGCCTCTTGAAGCTTAGGATTTGAAAATTTGAGAAATGAATTGAAAATCCCGTCTAAGACCCCTTTTACTCAGCTGCAGATGTCACATTTGCGACCTGAGCTTCGCATTTGCGAAGCTCGCAAATGCGAGGAAGGTATCGTAAATGCAAACCCCTCACATTTTTGCTGCATTCACAAATGCAAAGGACGGCTTGTAAATGCGAACATGATCCTCCGCAAATGCGACTAAATGATTGCATTTGCGACCAGTATCCCTCCCAGCTTTACTTCGCAAATGTGAAGATTTCATCGCAATTGCAAGGACTGTTGGCCCAGCTACTCTTCGCAATTGCTATGAGTGGCTCGTAATTGAAACACTGTCAGGCTTTGCAAATGTGAACTCTGTTCTCGCAATTGGGAGATCAGAGGCCAACACCAGAACTGGAATACCTATAATATTTTTCCAAGTCCAAAACACTCTGAAGCCTATTAAAAACTCACCCGAGCTCTCGGGGCTCCAAACCAAACATGCACACAAGTCTTAAAACATCATACAAACTTTCTCATGCGATCAAATCGCCAAATAACACCTAGAACTATGAATTTAGCACCAAAACACGTGAAATATTCAAGATAGTTTAAACTTTCTATTTTCTTAACCAAAGGTCCAAATCACGTCAAATTACTTCCGTTTTCCACCAAATTTCACATATAGGTTCAAATATTATAAAGGAACTATATCGGGCTCCAGAACCAAAATACGATCCCCATACCAACAATATCAAACATTATTCAATTTCCAAAAACCATCATATTTTTCAGCTAACAACTTTCTTCAAAAATTCATTTCTTGGGATAGAGACCTTGAAATTCAATTCTGGGCATACACCCAAGTCCCATATTTTACTACGGACCCTCCAGGACTATCTAAACACCGGTCTGGGTCTATTTACCCAAAATATTGACCGAAGTCAACTAAAATCATCTTTTTAAAGCCAAAAATCATCTTTTCTTAAACTTTTCACATAAAAGCATTATGGATACGCGCCCAGACTACGCACGTAAATCGAGAAGAAATAAATGGATGTTTTTAAGGACTTGAAATGCAAAATCAGATTTTAAAACAAAAGATGACCCCTTTGGGTCATCACATTCTCCACTTCTAAAGTAACCATTTGTCCTCGAACAGGCGTAGAAAAGTACCTGAGTCGGTGAAAAGATGGGGGTATCTGCTCCGCATATCGGACTCAGAATCCCAGGTAGCTGCCTCAATGGGCTGACCTCTCCACTGCATACAAACCAAAGGGTAACTCTTTGATCTCAACTATCGAACCTGCGATCTAGAATAGCTACCGGCTCCTCCTCGTAGGTCAAATCCTTGTCCAACTGGACAATGCTGAAGTCTAACACGTAGGATGGATCGCCGTGATACTTTCGAAGCATGGACACATGAAACACTGGATGCATAACTAATAAAACTGGCGGCAACGCAAGTTTGTAAGCCACCTCTCCCACTCGATAAGGATCTCAAAAGGCCCGATGAACCTAGGGCTTAGCTTTCCCTTTTTTCCAAATCTCACCACGCCCTTCATGGGCGACACTCGAAGCAACACTCGCTCTCCGATAATGAATGTCATAGCAAGAACCTTACGGTCCGCATAACTCCTTTGCCTGGATTGAGCTGAAAAAGTCTATCCTAAATGATCTTAACCTTATCCAAGGCATCCTGCACTAGATCTGTACCCAATAATCGAGCCTCTCCTGGCTCAAACCACCCAACTGGCGATCGACACTATCTTACCATATAATGCCTCATAAGGAGCCATTTGGATGCTCGACTAATAGCTGTTGTTGTACGCAAACTCTGCTAACGGCAAAACATTGATCCCAAGAACCTCCAAAGTCAATAACACAGGCGCGAAGCATATCCTTTAAAATATAAATAGTACGCTCGGGCTGTCCGTCCGTCCGAGGGTGAATACTGTACTCAACTCGACCCGCGTACCCAACTCACGCTGCACTGCCCTCCAAAAAATGTAAGGTAAACTGGGTACCTGAATTAGAAATAATAGACACGGGCACAACATGAAGACGAGTGATCTCTCGGATATAGATCTCAGCCATCCGCTCCGAAGAATAGGAAACTGCCACAAGAATGAAATGCGCTGACTTAGTCAGCCTATCAATAATAACCCATACTATATATAACTTCCTCTGAATCCGTGGGAGTCCAACAACGAAGTCCATAGTGATACGCTCCCACTTCCACTTAGTAATCTCAATCTTCTGAAGCAAACCACCAGGTCTCTGATGCTCGTACTTTAACTGCTGACAATTCAAACACCGATCCATAGATGCAACAATATCTTTCTTCATCCTTTTCCACAAGTAATGCTGCCACAAATCCCGATACATCTTGGCGGCGCCCGGATGAATAGAATACCGGGAACTATGGGCCTCCTCTAGAGTCAACTCACGAAGTCCATCCACATTAGGCACACAAACTCGACCATGTATCCTCAGAACTCTGTCATCTCCAACTATAACCGTTTAGAACCTCCGTGCCACACTGTGTCCCTAAGGACAAGCAAATGAGGATCATCATACCGTCGATCTCTAATACGCTCAAATAATGAAGACCGAGCGACTGTACAAGCTAGAACACAGCTGGCCTCAGAAACATCCATCCTCACGAACTGATTGGCCAAAGCCTGAACATCCAAAGCAAACGGTCTCTGACTGGCTGGAATATATGCAAGGCTACCCATACTAGCTGACTTCCTACTCAAAGTATCGGCCACCATATTGGCCTTCCTGGGATGATACAAGATGGTGATATCATAGTCTTTCAATAGCTCCAACCACCTTCTCTGCCTCAAATTGAGCTCCTTCTGCTTGAACAAATACTGCAATCTCTTATGATCCGTGAACACCTCACACGACATGCCATATAGATAATACCTCCAAAACTTCGACGCATGAACAATGGATGCTAGCTCCAAATCATGAACTAGATAATTCTTCTCGTAATTCTTCAACTGCCATGGATCATATGCCATAACCTTGCCATTCTACATCAATACCGCACCAAGTCCAATACGAGATGCATCACAATATAGCGTATATGACCCTAAGCCTGTGGGCAACACCAACACCGCCACCGAAGTCAAAGCTATCTTGAACTTATGAAAGCTCTCCTCACACTCGTCCGACCACCTAAATGGGGCACCCTTCTAGGTTAACCTGGTCATCGGGGCTGCTATGGATAAATACCTCTCTACAAATCGACAGTAATAACCCGCCAAACCTAAGAAAATCCGAATCTCTGCAACTGATATGGGTCTAGGCCAGTCCTTGACTGCCTTAATCTTCTTAGGATCCACCTAAATACCCTCTGCTGATACAAATTGACCCAAGAAAGCAACTGAACTCAACCAAAACTCGCATTTCAAAAACTTAGCATATAATTGGCCGTCTCTTAGAGTCTGAAGAACGATCCGAAGATGCTGCTCATGCTCCTCTCGGCTGCGGGAGTAGATCAAAATAGCATCAATGAAGACAATCACGAAGGAATCCAGATACTGCCTGAACACCCAGTTCATCAAATCCATGAATGTTGCTGGGGCATTTGTCAACCCAAATAACATAACTAGAAACTCAAAATGCCCGTATTAAGTGCGAAAAGCTGTTTTAAGGACATCAGATGCCCTAATCCTCAACTGATGGTAGCCAGATCTCAAATCAATCTTTGAAAACACCTTGACCCCCTGAAGATGATCACATAAATCATCAATCCTTGGCAATGGATACTTGTTCATGATGGTGACTTTGTTCAACTGCCGATAATCTATGCATATCCTCATTGATCCATCATTTTTCTTTACAAACAACACTGGCGCACCCCAAGGTGAGACACTGGGCCTAATAAAGCCCTTATCAAGCAAATCTTGCAACTGCTCCTTCAATTCTTTCAACTCCAGCGGGGCCATGCGATACGACAGAATAGAAATGGGCTGAATGGCCGAAGCCAAATTAATGCAAAAGTCAATGTCCCTGTAGGGTGGCATCCCCGATAAGCCTGCACAAAATACCTCTAGAAACTCCCAAACAACTGGTACTGATTCCATAGAAGGAACCTCAACACTAGAATCACGAACACATGCCAAATAAGCCAAATAGCCCTTTTCAACCATACATCGAGCCTTCATATAAAAAACAACCCTGCTGATAGAATGACCAGGAGTCTGATCGCTGCCAACTCGACACTACACAATGGTAGGAAGAGCGGGTCGCAGCAGTTTTTACCCAAATAGTGGTTCGGGATCGAATTTCCATAGGGAGCTTGGAATGGAGTTGTATTGTCTGTCTAGCCTAGAGTTGCGTATGTACTTCTAATTGTACTTCTAACATTTTTGGGGGTTTTGTATTTATCACTAATGTTATAAACTAATAATTAAGGCTAAATTAATCTACTAGAATATTGCTAAGTTGTATTTAATATAGAGAAAGGGACTAGGATCGTGACACTACCTAGGTGGTTAGTTAACGGGTAGAAGTTACTAAGGAGAGATTGATATATTTGGGGCTTATGCTATAACCATTGCACATTTGTACCCATTCTCACATCTCTCAGTAGAGAGAACGATTTTGCCCAATTGGATCTCTCGAGACCAATTGGGTAGGCCAATCAGACCAAACAACTAGGATTCAAGTAGGGTAATTACTCTCTCAATGTTTAACCCGTTAATTGGGGCTACCATTTCTCATGGGTCCATCTCAATTCCTTGTTGGGTCAATTTTAGAGTCATGGACTCTCTTTCTCAAGAAGAGATAGACCACTAAGCTTGAATCCGTGTTTGCAACCACAAATTCGAAATTAAAACACAAAATTAACCCAAATAACAAACACCTCACCCTAGATGGCAACACCCATCAACTACCCACACTAGGGTTGAGCCACAACCCTAGCTAATGAGTTTAGCTAAACATAATTAAAGAAGAAACAAAAGAAATAAAAGAAGAACTAAACATATTAATTAATTTCTAAGAAGAAGCAACAAGAATCTATTGAGAATTTAATGCTAAAATGCCAAAATAGGCTAAAAATTCGGTTCTCACGAGCACAACTCAATATCTGGTATAAAACTTAACCTAAAAATGGCAAAATGTTCTATTTATAGTGGTTGAAAAAACTGAACAAAAATACCCCTGCGGGGTAAGTGCGGACCGGCTGCGTCGGCTCTTGAACTCATGAATTTTAACTCTCTAAAGTTGAGGACCGCGGACCGCACAATAGTGCAGCGAGGCCGCAGTGGAAGTTGGAACGTCCGCACAAAAAGGTAACGTGGAGGCATTGCTTGACTTGGCCAAATTCACCAGTCTCTGAACCTCAGTATCGTGGACCGTGCAAAAAGGTAGCGCGGCCGCATGGATTTAATTACTAAAGATCCAAGTCTCTGATTCTCTTGTACGCGGACCGCGCAAAAAGGTAGCGTGGCCACGTTGCCTCAAGCTTGATATATCAACTCTCTGAATCTCATTAACGCAGACCGCACTGATATGCACCGTGGCCGTGTGGGCTTGTAGCTTGATATGGTAGGTCTCTGAATCTCCTAGTGCGGTCGCATTCATTCTTGCGCGGTCCGCGCTAAGCTTCCTGTTCCTCATTTCACTTGGTCTTTGACACTTGAGCAGGTTTCACTCCGTTTTGAGCCGATCTTTGACATTTGTCACTTTGTCACTCAAACCTGCAATTAATCACAACTTGTAAGCATTTTGGGACTATTTTGTAGCAATTTTTAACCAAAGCAATAGGAAAGTAGGGGCATAAAACATGTTAAAATCATACTTTATCAACTCCCCCAAACTTAAACCTTTGCTTGTCCTCAAGCAAACAAAAGAAGACCCACCCTTTAAAGGACAATCCAAGTAATTCCAGCTATTCTAGAGTAACCTCAACAAGCATCAATTGGGACTAACAATTGCCCTCAATACGAATGAATCATTAACACATTTTAAACTTTGAAAACTATGAATCAAGTGTGACACAAGAGCATCAAGAGTTGACACATTTCATCAAAGAACTTTTCTCAAATACCTTGGTCATTGTGGAACCCAAACTCACACATCCTCAACTCTCCCTAAGCGAACCTCACCTTTTAGAGTATTGATACACAAACCGAGGTTGATGGACTTTCACTCATCTCTCTCAAGAAGAAGGTCACAAGTCCGGCTCTAGGTACCATATGATTGCCCCTTATGTAAGTATCCACTAATGTAGGCTCCCTTCAACTCGAAATCATATAGGGCTTTTGCGGAGTCACTGTGAAGGATTTTGGGTAAGGGTAGGACAAGTTTTTGTTCAAATGGGTTCAATATTCCCTTAAGCACTTCCTTTGATTCATTTTGGCACACTTTCTTGACTCATTTGAGTATTTCACTTCTTTTCAAGAGGTTAAAGGGACACATTGTCACTCTTTCTTACGCAATTCAAAACATTTCTCCTTTTTCTACTTTTTCCACGCCTTTTTCACTTTTGTTTCCCTTGAATCCCCTTTTTATTCTTTTTCACATTGGTATTTCTTTTTGTCTTTTTCTTTTCTTTCTTTTTCATTGCTTTCCTTTTGCTTTTGCTTTTGTACCTTTTACCACTTTGTTTCCTTTCTTCTCTCCTCCCCAAAACTTAGACATTTCCATTACTCAAGGGAAGATTTTGGTGCCAAGAGAGGGTATATTTTAGAATGGGTATAGGCTTGTAACATTGGTTCTTGAAAGAAAAAGGTTCAAGGCTTGAAAGGGTTAACTAGGGATCATTTCATTGGTAGGCCATTGAATTGTTCAACTTAACATTGGGATAATGGAGAGTCTGTAATCACTTCTCAAGTCACATTTCACCTAGGATTTCGCCTCAACAAACATTCAGGACAAGTTCTAGACCATTGGCTCAGGACTTGGACTCACAATTCGATTCCTCACCACACATGCTAGGGGATTGCTAAAGACATCGAGTCGAGGGCCCACAATGACCTCAGTTACGATTCAAGCGCACAATGGTCCAAAAAGACCACATGATGATTGTTTGGTCAACACAAGAGTCTCAAGGACACGACTTTCACCATCCTAAACACAATATTATGTCTTTGATCACGGGATCAAAGGCAAATGTGTTAGGCCCAAGTGAAGCTTTGCCTGAGGTACCCTTATCTACGAAATATCAAAAACAAAAGAAAAATCAAAAACTGACTCAAACCCTTAAGAAGGTTGTCACGCCATCTATCATTGGGAAGAGCCACCCGGTTCGCACTATACTCCACCCTTGGAAAGAACCGTGGCATTAAGAAAACCAAGGGCTTATTAAAAATGCCAAAAATAAAACAAAAGGCTACGAGCCTATCTATGAAGTTAAGAACGAAAATTTTTGCAAAAATAGAAAAACAAAATGAATATGTACAATGGGGGAGTAGAATATACAACGAGGGATGAATATATATAGAATGTAACTTTATATACAGACCAAAAGAGAATAAAAAGTACGAGAAGAGTAGCTAAAATATAAAGTTATATACAGACCAACTAGAAAATCAAATCAACAGAATATAAAATGAGAATCTAATATGTACAGTCATCCAGATAAACAGTAGGGCGCATCCCCACAAATAAGAGCTGGTATTGTCCCCAATGCCAACTACCAAAAAAGCATAAAAGATCAAAATAAAGGATATAGAAGAGCTCCCTAAGCCTGGTCCGTCTGTATGGGATCCTCAGTGGTCCTCTGGTCCTCTGTATGAGCGGGAACCTTAGATTGGTTTTCGGCTTCCTGCTGCTCAGCTGCTAGGACTGGGGCCTGATCATGGACCGGCTGAATGTCAGGTGCAACACTGGAGGGACACTCTTGAACCTCTGCTAGCTCAATCACCGCATCAACTGTGCTGGGGTGCTTTCTCTTATTCCTCGGGAGCTTGGGTACCTGCTCCTGCTCTGGATGTGGCACTGGTGCTGCTGGATCCGGGACTGACTCCCCAAATAGCAAGTCTAGAGGCATCTGGTCTGCCAAAAGCTTGTCCACATCCGTCTTGAGATGCTTCACAGACTCCTTGGAAGCCCGTGTTTTCCTCAGCTTCCTGTACTCCTTAGCAAGCTCCTTCAGAGCCTTGCCATGTGACTCCACAACAGTAGTCAAAGTGGTCCGAGTCTTCATAATCTTTTCCTAGTTTTCCAGGAGCTTCTTTAAGGTGTCCTTAATGGATTGAGGAATCTGGGCTGGCTGAGGTGCTGCTTGGGTCTGAATGGTAGAGGATAAAGTGGACAACTTGGAAGTCACAACCGACATCCAGTTGTTCAAGCTAGCCAAGGATTGACTCAATTGATGGGCCGTAAAGGGATGAGTCTTTGAAGATGGCACGCCCGGGCCCGCTGAAGTACTGGGGCCAGTTAAAGAAGAAGGACCTAGGGGCAAGGTCTCAATGGTAGTGGTAGCAGGTACAGTGGAAGGCTCGGTAGAAGGCTCTACCGCAACTGGCTCCTCAGATTGGCCAGTTGGGGCAGAGGTAGGGGGCTGGTATTTCTTGGATTTTGGGTTGTCCGGGCCTTGCATGCTGTACCAAGAGTAAGGAGCCACATGTGTTGTTTTGACATCAAATCTTTTCTTCTGGACCTGCAGATCCCTAAAATACATAGTAAGGGTGTTGGGAAAAGGGTAGTTCCGGTCCTTCTCTTGTGCCACAACAGAAATCTCCCTAGACATCACATTACCCATATTTATAGGGTACCTAGCCATACTAGATGCAACAAGAATAGCCCGGGTAAGTGGAACAATATGATCGTGTGTAGAAGGGTCAAGCCGACTGCATACAAATGTCAACCACCCTCGAGTCTCAAAGTTGAAGGTGTTCCTGTATATTTTCTTCCCTGCTTGCAACCATGTTGGGACAGTACCTGGGATTGCCAAGAACTGGGCCAACCAAGGTCGAACTTCCACACCCATCGCTAACTTAGCCAGATAAAATGACTCATCCTCATCCTGGAACCCCAAGTAGTCATTTAAGGATTTCCCATTAAACACCACCTTTTTGTATCTCACTTTGGTCACTTTCGTATCCTTGACAACGTGAGCCACATTACAGTAGAATTCTCTAACCATGTGCTCATTAGCTTCGATGCACTTTTCCTTGAAAAATTCCCA
>MU717472.1:23568-44102 GCA_026770625.1 Nicotiana glauca | reverse complement strand
ACCCGTAGTTGTGATGAATTAATTACGTACCTAAAGCAAACTACGAGATCCATTTTAGTATATAAGTTATAATACTTAATAAGAAGGCCATAAGTGATTTAATTAGGATGGCACACCTCATTACAATTAAAAAAAGTTACACTCAAATAGGCCCAGCCCTTTTAAGACAAGTTCTCAACATTTAAGTCCTGTTCTAGTCATATTAGAAACACACTTAATGAAATACACTAATGAAATTGATTAAAACTCTGAATGAAACCCAAAACAGAAATTAAATCGTGACTGAAGAACCCAAGGTTGAAACTTCGACTGGGCTACCTTATCTGGGCCAATGCTAGGCCCAGTTGAGACTCAAATTCCTTTAATCACATGCAGCCCATGATATTGAGAATTTCAGCACAAATCGAGGGCATATTCTAAGTCTAGCCATTCACATACTATTAGTATTAACAAGGAAAGATTTGAAACCTACTTATCCATGAATCACATTAACTTAAATATGCAATTACTTTACTACTGCTATAATTCAAGAAAAACATGATAAAATTCCCAACTCTAGACAAACATGACATGATTCAATAGGAGTGCGTATTGCATATCCCTAAATCAATATATCAACACAACAAAATGCTCAATTCCTGAGCTCATTCATACATTATCCTAAAAATAAACATACCATTAATCTAACAGTATTGGACTCAAAGTGACTCAATTGATAATACACATACATATAATATGCAATCAACAGTTTTTCACCATAGTCCCAATAAATTACAACTGAAACATTGGTACTAATTTAAACCTTGAATCCATAAAACTTTATGAAACATACTAGAGAATAGAACACTTAACCAAAACTGTAGCAAGTAATTATATAACCAAACAAATAACAGATATCAAATGGAAAAAGAAGATCTAAAGGTCCATCTTAAATCAAACATGTCAAAACGTCAATTTGTCATTTCAGGGCTCAATGAATATACTTGGATATAGCAAAAAGAAACAACAAAAGTTCAGCAAAGAGTAGTGAGACCAGCAGTAGTTAGCAATAATAGCACCATGTTTAATCCATATTCGACCCAGAAAATCAGTAAAATATTAAGAGCATTGCTTTTTTTTAACCCAAAGAGAATTGAAATCAACTACTAAGTTTAATAGTAGTCAAGCTTTTTTCAGTGTTCTAAAGTTCTGAAAATTAATATGGGTGTCCCCGTGAATGAGTGAAAGAAGGCTACTACTTATAGGCCTAAAAGCACATGTGCTGGAAAACCAAATAAGGGAAATTTTCCCCTCAGCCTGAAAAGGCATCTTCTAACCACCTGGGAAAGCTGGCTCTCCCTTATTGGCTCAACATTTTTTGCTAACCAGATAGGGACAACTACCCTTATTTCTAGAACATTCCTAAGGCAGCCTTATCCTATTCCCCTAGTTTCTAACTATCAAATGAACCCCCTAAGTTTTCATCTATACAATTAACACCTATAAATGATTAATAATTAAAAAGTGAAGTAAACAAAAGAAAAACCTGAATTAAGAACAGGGAAAATCAAACTGACCAAAATTCTGATTCAATTAAGATTTTCAACTAAACCTAAGTTCTTTTATTAAGAAAATGGAATAAAAAAATGAGACAAGAATAATATAAATATTTAAACCTAATACTAATCATGAGTCTAGAGGAAAAATCATTAAAACCTATTAATAGGTACTGAGAGGGGAATTTTAACCAACATCTAACTAAGTATTGATCATAAGGGACTGCAATTAACCCAACTAATTCATGCAAGCTAACGTAGAAAACGTGTATGAAAACTAAAATCAACTAAGAAACAAACAAACATACCATTAAGTATCCTAGTCAAATCAATTTGAACTTTCTGATCTTCATTAGTTAACCATGAAATCCAAATAAAATTAACCTAACAAATGATGACTGTTGATACCCGATTTTTCCCTATATATTCTAAATATGAAAAATAACTTTATACAAGCATATATATTCATATATAAGCATGCAAAAAGTTTTTTTTTTATTTTTTCATAATTTTAAGGATTTTAAATTGATTTATTTTTCTTCTTTTTTATGCATAAAATCCCTAATAATTATTTTCAAAATTATTATTTTGATAATTCACTTATTGAATTTCTATATTTATGCTAAAATTTTGCTAAGGTAATTTTTACATGTTTTTATAATTACATTTAGTATTTTTAAAGCTAAGTTGCACATAATTGCAATACTAGCCCTTTTAGATTTAATTATATTTTATACGCATAAAATTGGATCCTGTATTTTTAAATTGTTAATTATGTATTATAAGAATTTTAGCCCTTTAAATTAGTTTTCATAAACTATTTACTATTTTTATAAATTAAATAGGGAAAAAATAGCTATTCAGAATATAGCTAAATTGACTTTAGATTGTAGCCCAAAATGGACCCCAATTCATAGACCAATTTCAATTAAAACCAAACCCACACCCTCTTTACCAATGCCCAAACTCGGAACCCCACCTACAATTCTCATCCTGGCCGTTGATCTGTAAGATCAACGACCCTTATTCCCTCTTACCCTTTTAAACCTGAAAGACCCCCTAACGTAATTAATTTCTTACAAAACCGCCCCCTAGAATCCCATTTCATCTCCAATTCTCTCTGATACCTAAATCTAAAATTAGCCGCCACCAAGACTAATCCCCTTCGATCCTCAGTCAATCCATGAATTTCTGTGGCTGTCTGAAATGTATACTTGTCTCCTACGTCTCCTGGTTGCCCGTTTTTGTAATTTTATGGAAAGATCTCGAAGAGATCCAGTCCAGATCTTGCTCAGCTTTTATCCATGGTCTTTTATGCTACTTTCCAGCCGTCCATGGCCATTCGAGTAAGATCCGTGGCTTTTCTGGCTAAAACCGGTAACGATCTAATATTTTCTCACCTTCGTTGGGTTGTATGAAACCCTAGCTCTTGATATTATCCACTTTTCTTTAGATATATCTTATATCTAAGTGTATCCATGAGTTTTAACTGAACTTTCTCCATCTTTACAATTTTACGAAACACTAAAGTATCTATAGTTCGATTACTCTAAGATCTTTCTAGATCTGAGGTGATTCGAGTATTGTTAGGCGTTTCCCTTCAAAAATCTCATGCTTTAACCAACTATTTCAAAATTTTAAACTAGGGTTCATTAAGAGTTATTTTTAAAAAGTTTTTTGACTTTTAAGTACTTAATTGACTCTCCTTTTATCTTCGTAACTAACTTTTACAAGAGTGTTCAAACCTTAGTTGATATTTTGATTTTTGCTAAACCTTTGCCTTGATTATGGGTACTTTCTATGTAACCAGTCATATTACTTTGCCCTATTTCTAGGACATAAACGTTTTCTTTGTCAAATCCCTTATTCTACAATATTTTTCCCTAATTAATCTTAATTAGGGTTCGCCTCTGTTTTTCAGCTAATTTCTGTATTTTATTTTGTGAAGTTTGCTTAGACTATTTCCTAGTTATGGGAGTTGATATTTCTTCCGAGAAATCAGTATCATTTTTGAAATTTTGGTTGCCTGTTTTGTTCTATTAAAGATTTGTATGCATGAACTTTATTTGTTTTATTATTTGTAATTTTAATTGATCACACTTGCCTTAACTATCCGTCAGCATGATGTTGTGATTATTACTAATCCTTTACTTTGTTTCATTGGGATTCTTGCCATAATTAAAATCTCTTGTTATTAACGTTAATCAATTACCCATAATTAAGAGGTATATTCCCGACTCCCTTATGCAAATTGATTCTGTGATTGGTTGATTGATCCTTAATTGATTGAACTCTGATTCTTTTTACCTTATTAGTTCTACTCCTAAAGTGCTATATATATACACTCCTATTTTGCCTCTCAAAACACGGAACAATAAGTTCAGAACGCACACACACACACTCAAAGCTCTCTCTTCTTTTTCTACTACTTGTGCTATTGCTTGTCTAGCCGGGAGAAAGCCAAGGCTAGACTATAGAACTATACTTGCTTTACTTTTTCTGCACTTTGCTTCTTTAACTGGTATGTTCCTAGTTCAAATTCTGAAACTCAACTATGTGTGCTCCATTGTTTGTCAATCCCTGTCTCTTTCTCCACTGACTTAATGGCTCGTGTTTCTTAATTGTATTTCTTGTCTACTGCTTTACTCAGTATACTAAGCTCTGCCCTCTCTTGTCAAAAAATGTAATCAACATGTCTACTTAAATGCCAGTTTTAGTATGTCTCCTATCGTACTGGGTTAACACCAAGTCATGACTAATTATGTGTAATAGACCCCTGCATGACTACTCTCATACCCTGTCCCTATGCCTCGTTACTATTCTAATTTCAAGCATGATTTCCTTGTTAACTCTTTAAAGTTATTATTTATGTTCTTGATATCAATTAGTCCCTACCTGTTCTTTGTACTTTCTGGTCCATATGCACCTCTTCTCAGCCATGTTTATTATGTGTGCATGCTAGCTTGTTCCAAATTATTGTTGCTCCTATCCTCTTCCCCTTTCAATACTATTTACATTAAGCAACTCATTTGTTGCTGTTGCAAACTTATTTTAAACTAATCTTTTTCAATACTGTTTCCAACTCAACTCTTTCAAATCTATGTCAAGCACTCTCACATATATTCTTAGAACACTAGGTTCTGCCCCTTTTCTGTGAACCTTGCCTTGGGACCCTTGTACACCCTCTTATCTTGGACTCATGAAAGATGACCCTTCCACACTGCACTTACTCTATCTTCGCTATGAAATTTGCGTGTGAGCACTACCCAGGATCCCTTGAGATCCTTAGGGATTTATGACACACCCAGATATGAGAAAGACTATGCAACAAATCTTGGAACTTGAAATGATTTATTACATAACTCAGGGCAGAAGTCCTAATCAAGCTTCCTATAGTGTAACTTCTTATTTTCATTACTACTTATGTAATTCATTCCAATGTTGGTCTGCAATAAGTAGTCATAAACACGTATTGGGGTTGGCTAGTGAAGAGGGATATGGTAAATATGCATGTTATAGTTGTTAAGGGTAGAAAACATGTTATTAGGTTTATGTTCCTAATTGCATAGTAGGAACCATGCTTAGGGTTCATACATGCATTAGAAACCATGCTCTTAGGTCTCATGTTTATCGTTTCAGCACGTGCACCCTTACAAAATCATATGTTAAAAATATGTTAATAATTAGCAATTTACAATCATGTTATACGCTGCCATGTGCATTTAGAAATCCTTCTCTTAGGAAATTCTGCAATCCTTCCATATGCATTTAGAAATTCTACTCTAGGAATTCTACATCATGAGTTTTATACATGCATCGTTGATACCATGTTTTAGGGTCTTATTCATACTTGCATTTACACTCAATGTAAACTGCTGGTTATAAAAGAGGTAAAAACATCTTCACATTAGATTATCCTGTTTAAAATAACTAGTAATATTCTCTGCATTTGTATCAACTAGAACAACATGCTCTTAGGGTAAAATAATTTCCAAACTGTCTTTTAATAATTATGAATAAGTGCTGCATACTATTTTATGCCTAGGCAAGCCTTAGCTAATCAATTTTAAATAAAACCAAAACCATCTCTGCAATCAATGTTTAATTATCAACTGTTAAAATTAGTAGGCAAGCCTGATTCAGACTTCTTTTCAGAGTCATAGAGTAAATTTGATTCACTGTTATCACTTCAAAACCTTGTTAGGATCTGAATGTAGACCTTAACTGTGTATGAGTCATGCTGTCTATGTGCAGTACCTATGGAGATGTATTTGAGTCTTTCGTTTATCTTCCATGCTACCTTTTAATGGAAGTCCTACTTGTTTTGTCTGTCACTTTAGTATTTTGCCTTTAAACCTGAGGGTCTGCCTAGAACCTCCTTCTTATAGGATAGGAGTCCTAAATTCCTCCGGGACTAATAGGAAGGGACAAGTAACAACATGCAATAAGGGTCGAGACTAATCCTCACTTTACTTACCTTCACATGGTGGGGAAGGGTAGATATAGATATGATGATCGGTACACTAATGCCACACATAGCGCCTTTTCTGAGGAGTGATTACCGAGCATTGTACTGATGTGATCCATATAAACAAACCTAGGACACCCTTTCATATTCGTACATGTCTTTAAACTTGTGATCTTTTTCAAAACTTAGCTTTTCATTAGTTGTTTTCCTACACTTGTGTGTTTAAACTTAAATCCCCTACTATTTGAGCCATACCTGATTATTTTCTAATAGTACAAATTCACAAAAACTGTCTGGCCAGGAACCACACTAGTGGATCCTGAGGGGTGCCTAACACCTTCCCTTTAGGATAATTTCAAGCCCTTACCCTATCTCTAGTAACCAAAAGTAGTTATATATGAACCTTATAGCTGCCCTAACACACCTTAAATCGTTTAGTGGTGACTCTTCAAAAATGCAAACCCGTTTCCCAAAAGGAAAGAGTTGTCCCATACAAAATGTCATAAACCTTATTCCCTCCGCACGAAAAGGAAAAAGGTGGCGCGACTGGGGACCTTTAGGCTTTTACTATTTCATACCGTTTTTGTGAATTTTTACCCTCTCATATGTGTAGTTGCTTGTTTAATTTCTTTAAGCATTTAATTTCTTCTTCAAAAGCAAGACTGAGATATCTTCCTTGTTTCATTCATGCTACTTTAAATTATGAAACTATTGAATTATTAACGTTCTTAACGTGCAAATACATGTCACCATGCTTTTAAATTATTGCATAATAATGCTCAACATGATACTCTACTCGTGCCAAACAAATACTATAGCAATGGTTGATGAGTGGTTGCGCTCTTCCAATATTATTACCACCTAAATTCGAAAAGTCTTATTTGCGGTAAAACTAGTTAATCAATGGTGCAGTCGATAGTTCCGTGCCTTCTCCCTTGAGTTTTCTGCTCAAGGGTACCAATCTAAAACCACATAGAAACCTTACTCTATTTAAATTATGCATGCATCATGGTCAAACCTAGCCGGTTCAGTTATGTTATCCACATAATGATCCTTTAAGATAGCCTTGTCCAAGTCCACTAGGTTTCCTTCAACCCAAACAGGCATCGTCACGTCCTGTGCATTTATTTGGAGAAATAAATGCATCATGCTGGTCATAAATGTATAAATAGTTGAGTTTGGTGGGGGGAGGGTATGTTCTAACCATTTTATTTTGTAGAAAATGAGGCAGGAGGTTCCCATATTCGAAATGGTTAACATACCCCCACTCTTGCTAGACTGGTGGAGGAATCTTCTATCGGATGACCAAATTAATAAATGGAAAGAAAGGTCCATCAAGACTAGCGAAAAGCTAGATTATCGCGAATACAACCTATTATAATTGGCGGGAAAAGTGAGGAAAAGAGTCAACGACTGCTGGAGCACTAAGGGAAATGTAGGAGGACATCTAGCGAAGGCGTTCTTACTAATGAGCCTACAGGAGCTGGAGAATTTGATCAATGAGAAAATTCAACATGTGGAAGGCCCTCATGTGACCAAATAGATTTAGGCTTATTCATTTTTCAAATGTAATAAGGCCAAATACTAATAATAACTCATTTCTTATCGTTACTTCAGTATTGTTTTGGGATTCGTCTGTTTTTTACGTTATAAAATGTAGCATTTAGCATTAAAAGTTGTCCGAGTCTATTTGTCGATAGGTCCACCTCGAGCACAAAGAGGTTCCCAAATTTGGACACGATTTACATTCCTGCACTATGTGTTTAAATACTGCAATACTTTTAATAATCCTTACTGACTTGATTACCTTTTATTTTTTATTTTTTTTTATTATTCCCCTCCCAAAAGGTTAGTTCGTGCATTCTGGCATCATAATCTTATTTCACAAGATCCAGGGGTCCTCCACTCACTCCTCTTCTTAGTCCTGTTAAAAGCTAGAAGAAAGGCAAGATGGAAGATTTGAATAACATCAGGAAAGAGAAAACAACTGAACGTGTAGAGGCCAGTGATGGCCATGTTATTCGGGTTCCTAATGAGAATGTGTCACAACTTGAATATAAATTGTTGAAGTTCTCGGAAGAGCTCGATCAGGTCCGAAATCTGACAAACCTGTCATTTTCCCTCAGTACCCCAGATATAACTTCTCCAACACTCAAAACCCTACACCTCCTAAAAATATCCAAAAATGATGGAATCGTCCCCCTGCTCCACCAAAGAACCAGTGTAACACCTGCCATGCCCCAAACAACACACTACTACTTATCCCAGAACCTTAGAACTCCGCAAACGACCATTTCCACGCCCATACACCAGGCACCACAACACTCCTCTCTACGTGGTGAACATGCCACACTCTATCCAACCTATCTTAGGCACTCCTGGGTCTGATGAAAAGGATCTGCTTATCACGAACTTGGCCAAGGAACTTAAGAAACTGACAAGGCGGATGCAGGTCGTTGATGGAAACAAAGGAATCGAGAGGTTGGACTATGAGGATCTCTGCATATAGCCTGATGTCGAACTGCCTGAAGGGTACAAACCTCCTAAGTTCGAAATGTTTGATGGTACCAGTGATCTAAGGGTCGATCTGACGACATATTGCGACAAGCTGGTTGGAGTAGGGAAAAATGAAATGATCCGTATGAAGCTGTTCATGTGGAGTTTGAAGGGAGATGCATTATCTTGTTACATTAGACAAGATCCCAAGAAGTGGTCAAGCTGGGTGAGCATGAGATCTGACTATATGGACAGGTTCAAGTTTAGTACGGATAACGCACCAGACGTGTTCTATATCTAGTATTTCAAAAAGAAACCAACAGAGACATTTCGTGAGTATGCTACTCGCTAGAGGTCCGAAGTTGCTAAGGTCAGACTCGCCTTAGAAGAGGAGCGAATGAACAAGTTCTTTGTCTAGGATCAGGACCCATAATATTATGAACGACTGATGATGATTGAGAACTACAAGTTCTCCGATATTATCAAATTACGTGAAAGAATTGAAGAAGGTATTAAAAGTGGAATGGTTTTAAATTTTGAAGCCTTGCAAGCTACGAATAAGGCTTTACAGTCCAGTGGTGTGTCTAAGAAAAAGGATGTAAGGGCTGTGATATTTTCACAAAAGATCAAGTCTCTCCTCAAATACCAAGCTTACCCAATACCTCCACTCATATACCAGCCTACCCCAAATTACCAAACATCCTTATACCAAGATCCACCACCAACTTATCAGTCATCCATACCTCCTACATACCAACCTACCTCACCCAAATACTCCCAACCCGTCCATATCTACCAAACATATAATGCTCCACTAATCCATTATCAATCACCCCTTGCACGCTAAAATTTCCCTAGACCCCAACCCAATTTTGATCGTAGACCTCCAAAATAATATAAAACCATTGCTGAACCCATCGACTAACAGTATGAGAGGCTCAAAGTTGCTGGTAAAGTCACCCCCGTCCCTGCTACAACCCTTGAGAATCCTTCTCAGTGGGTTAACCCAAACAATCCTGTGCATACCACTCCGGCATGAAATGGTACACCATCGTTGAATATCGCTCTTTGAAAGACAAGATACAATCTTTAATTTATAACAAGGTCATTGTGGCAAATGGACCCCCTCCAAATGTCCGCAACAACCCTCTGCCAAACCATAAGGGTGGAGGTATCAGCATGATTGAAGTAGTAGATGATTGGGATCTTGAGGGATCCATCGGGTTGATCGCAGAAGGTAATGACCCAAAGAAACCAGCAATTACTCTCAATCCAATCATAGTCCAGATCTAACCGTCTGAGGATGTTGAAGTGAATATGTATATACCACTTGCGTTTGAAGCAGCGCTATCCGCAAAGGCACCAACACTAGTTGAGGTTGAACTCGCGTCCCTAGCGAATGCACCCGCACAATTAGACATCGCGGTCTTGCAATCCAGGGCACTTGTTCCATTCGAAGTGAGGATAGTCGCGCCGTTCCTAGTGGTGATGTCAACCGTTCCACCATTCTATACAAATGCTGTGCCTTTGGGACTGCACAGTCGAGGCCAGGAGGAAAGGCAAGGTCAGGTTTTAAGAAACTATTGATGCATAGGGTATGACAAGAATTAGTAGAGTCTATGCCCCTAAACATCTAGCTGTATCAAGCAAGAATCGGCCACCCCTCATTGATACAGGTCCGGATGACCTTTGGAGAAAGATACATGCCAAGGAATAATTGATCATCAACTAGTTAAATAAGACACCAGCACAAATATCCATTCTCTACTTGCTGCAAAATTCCAAGACATACAAGAATGCTTTGTTAAAGGTGCTAAGTGAAGTGTACGTGCCAAGTAACATCACTGGCGGGGAAATGGCTAATATGGTAGGACAAGTGCTGGAAAGCCGTAAAATTACCCTTTATAAAGACGAGCTACCAGCTGAAGGGCTAGGTCACAACAAGGCACTGCACATGGAGGTTCATGATCCATGGAGCTGAAGGGCTAGGGCGAAGAATATTTCATCACCAGGATCCTGATCCATGGAGGTTCAAGTCTTAACATTTGTCCGCTGATAACACTCAAGAAATGGGAAAAGTGTTGCATGATATAAAGGATAGTGCAATCAATGTGAAAGCCTTTGATGGTTCTCAGAGGTCCACAATCGTTTAGATTAGTCTATGCCTGCAAATGGGGACAACCTGGTTCGAAGTGGGATAGATGTACCAGCATCTTACAACTTGCTGTTGGGACGACCATGGATTCATGTTGCTGGTGCCATAACATCAACGCTGCATCAGGCAGTAAAGTTCAAATGGAATCACCAGGAAGTGATCATTCATGGCGACGGTACCAACCCTATATACAGTCGCCATACAATTCTGGCGATCGGGGGAAGAAGGAAGCTCGATGGAGAAACTTACCACCATATCGAGCGGGTCAGTGCTGTCGAGAAAGACAAATGGTGGGATAACAAAATCGAGAGTACAATGAGTTGGACTGGGTACAAACCTTGCAAAGGCCTCGGCAAGAACCTCCAAAGAATCTCTAAACCTATATAACTCAAGAACCATAGCACAACCTTCAGTTTGGAATATGAATACACCTGGGAAGAATTCAATAACTGGTAGCCAACATGGCGCAGTCCTTACTATCCACTAAAGCAGACAATACCGCATATGAAGTGGACTCTCCAACATGCCGACATTATTTATGGGTTAGATACAGAAGAAGCACTTGCAGCAATGAATAACTTGGTTTTAGAGGACCGTGATATGGACTGTTGTGTTATTCTCGAGGAGGAGGGGTATGAAGGCCCTTCTATAGAGGCTATGAGCAGAGGGGCATGCCTCAAGAATTGGAGCATCAGGACAACCAGAACCCGACGAGCCTCAGGGTCGCAAGGGTAAAACAAGCATTATTTACTATTTTATTTGCTAAATGATTTTCTTTTTGCATTTTTCAATTTCTGCAATAAGATCTTCAATGTTTGAAAAAATTATTCCACTTATCAAAAGCATATTTGATTTATCTTATGAATTAATATTTATTGCTATCGTTTTACTCCTTACTTTACCAATACCACATTACTATTACTTAGCTTGATGAACCAATGACTGTGACCTGCAATGAGACAACGCAACAAACTGACTTTTTACCGTGAAAATTGTAAAAATAATTAAATTTGTAAATGGGACTCTAAAAATACATGATATATTCTCGAGCTAGATTGGAAAAGTGATTGCAAAATAATAACTATCGAGTTGGCCAGTATGATAATCGAATCAGTAGGGGATGTTCCTGATCCTGGAACAAGCTACTATATACCTCGGGGCCAGGCTTCGAGCCTACCATGGGCCTATCGAAGATAGCCTTATCGAGGGTAGTTGGGAAAGGGATAACAAATATGTATGAATATACAAAGCTTTATACCATTAATCTTGAGCTAAATGATGAAGAACAAATAAAGAACAATAAGATGATAAGGCGATCTCGAGATACTATAGGCAAGTCGAGATAATAGCTACTGATGAATATTACTTAATATTTAAAAAGGATAAAGAACTAACGAAGAACAATAAAACGTTAGGGGGACCTTGGGGTCGGAGGATACTGATCACTTAGATGAAAGGGAGAGAGATATTATTGCTTTCTTTTTAGGTGAATAGGAGAGATAATCTTTACAAAGTGTAGGTGACCCTTCCTTTATAGAAAAAAGGGGGGCGTCTCAACTTAATATAATAAATAAATACCATAAAAGAACGAGATATGACAGCCTACATTTCTTTATAGGAGAGCTGGCGTCGAGCCATTTGGAGAAGTCTTGGGGGCCCCAGTCACATACCTCAAGGGATATCTTCGCTAATTAGGGCTTTAATCGATGCTTGATCCGAGCAAGGCATCAGATAGGTCTCGAGGGGGAAACAAATTGAGATCCCATGCCTTCAGGATTTACTCATCGAAGCACTATATTGAGGAAAATTGGTCTTTCTATTTCCCCACATATAGATAGTCTCCGTGTTTCTTAGAGTGAAGTGATAAGAAATGTTTTTGATGCTCATCTTTGCGGTCCTCGACATGCCATTATGACGATGACTCAGCCTTTCTCCACAGAAATCAAGGCAATCTTCCTTCCCGCTTCTTTAGAACATTATGACCACTCGCTTTTTGGGGCCGCATCGTCATTGCTGTTACTCTATGCCGCCATTTTATCACTATCCTTTCATCTTCCATGAACGCATTAATTTCGTTTGTCGTTACGCTTTTCAAGCGTGATAATGGCATCGTCGGTTATTTTGTTTTATTCCCCTATATATATATATATATATATATATATAGGGCTCCTTTGTGATCAATTCTTCATGCAGGAGGCCTCCTTCGATGCATGCTTTTTCGCTTCCCTTGCCATTTTTCAGCTTTCATTTCTCTGCAATGTTTGGGGCTTATGGCCTTAAGATTTTTTGTCGGTCAAGCCATGGACCAGCCCTCGTTCACTCCTGGGCGGGATGGGCTTGTCCTGCAGTGATGCTGCTGTTGCTGTTGTTGTTGTTGCTGGCTTGGTATAACGAAATAGGAGGTCCGTTCCCTCTAATTTCGGAGAAAGATTTCGGGCTATCCACCATTGCTCAAGAGGGGGCTCGAATTACACACTGCTGCTCACCCTCCTTCGTCAGACCGGTGTGTTGTATCCCCTTAGATTTCGATGGGTATGGTAATCGGCTCCACTTAGCCATTGCGTTCCGGGCCGAGGCAACATCTCGAGAAGTGGCTATGGTGGAAATGTATAGGCGGAGTCCGTGCTAGCCAAATTTTTTGCCCAGCCACTTCTCGCCTTCCTCTAGCATCCACTCGTCATTTTTATCTTCTCCCGGCTTCCTTTTTAAGATGCCATTCCTGGAAGACGTGGATGATATCCTGGCGGGGCCAAATTTGGAAGATATTGTCTTTGAGGTTATGGGACCGGAAGGATGCTTTTGGGAGCGTTGTACATGCATCGAATGCTTCTCTTGGACATACATGCTACCTGTATTTTTATCCCTTTTCTTTTTGTAAAAGATCTCCTCTGGTCTTTTATAATTATGTAAGATGCAATTGTATATAAGGATTCCCATGAATATGAATATGCTTTTCCTTGGCTCCTGTTTCAGTTTTTTGCCTTTCTTTGATATGTTTTCATGCCTTAAAAAATCTACGCCTGTTGTCAACTGCTGGTACACGCTACAGACTGAAGCGCTTTTTGGATCCCATATTAGTTGGTATAGCTTTCTCCGAGGCTGGTAATCAAGCTTAAGCTAATATGGTATATTCATGCCGTCAAGTGCCTCTGATGGGGATAATCGACGATATTTCGGGTCCCTCAGTAAAGGAGTTGGGACAAAATTATACCCTTAGGTATGTGAGGGGCCTTTTCGGGCCATAGACAGCCCTTCTAGTGCGTATGTGTTTGGCTTTACTTCGGGGAGTCGCCCATGCTCGTGCATCACCTTGACTTTAATGGAAGCTTTTGACCGTCATGAAACATCCTCGCGGAGGACCCATTACATTCTGCATAGGATGAGCAACCTTTGGATTTCCAGGTTTTGACCTCGAAGATACAGGTAGTGCTTTTGGTCTTTGTGGCGGCGTTTTAGAGGGAGGCTCGCTGATTTCCTTCGGCGGGGGACTTTGAGCGTCGGTCTTGTATTGGCAAAGACACTGCTTAGTCTTTCAGGGCTTTGCCGTGATATGTTCTAGAAGCAAATTTTATAGCTCCAATATGGGAGATAATGTCGAGGGCAGATGTCTCTGGGTTGCTTCTTGAATTTGTCGTTGCTTTTAGATACAATGCGAGGTTGTCCGTGCCTATTTTATAGGGCAGTCGGAGTTTGCCGCCGCTGGTTGTTGCTTGGAGAAGGCGCATGTCATATTTTAGTCGAGTTGTTCCGCCCAGTATTGGCTACTAACGTTGCTCCTCTGAAAATATTTGCCACTTATTTGGAGGGAAAAGGCGATATCCCGCTGGGGCATGTATCATACTTTTCCTTTTTGTACCTGAAACTTACTTCTATATGCTTGTGATAGCCTTAGATCCGGGCTGGTACATTTGTGATCCGTGCCTTGGATCACTTCGGACCTGATCTGTAAAAAAATTTGTCTAGAGGAGAAAATGCCTTGTAGTGCATGCTTTGCTGCTTTCCGCCATTAGGGCTGGTTTTCCTTCCTTTTGCTATATTAGTCGTAGTAAAAGTGGCGGTTTCAGAGAAACTCAAGGGTGATGCTACCCGAGCCGAAATCACCTATGGAAAGCTAAGAGCTCGAGTGCATGTTTAAATTTTTAAGGGGATTAGCGTTTCGGCTAGGATCCTTACCTTCGAATTTTACCTCAACTCTTACTGCGAGAATGCCCTGGTATAGTGAATATGATCAAGAGACCTGAGTCTGGACTCTTGAAGGTCGGGGTCGGGGTAATCTATGCGAAAGCTATATTAAGTCAACCCGGGGAGGTGATCGAGAGATGGAGACTTTGTACGAAGTGAGCTGCTGCCGTTCAGTACGAGTTGAGGCCAACCCTCTATTGCGAAGAAAGGGTCGGAGAACATGTTTGTTGTTGAACCTGCAGGGAGGTGTTCGAGGAAGCTGGAGCAAGGGCCTTGATTTCCAGAAGAGTTGGCCTGAGCCACGGTGGATGAAGGCGATGCTTGGCCACTCCTTGTGGTCGTTATAGAGGGCATTTGTTGACGGAAAAAATAGAGGTTTTGTTGTTTTATAACCTTGTTTTTGGTGCGCGGGTCGTGCCTGTAGGTGGAGAATGTTTTTGCATTTAATATAAGAAACTTTTTAAGGCTTTTGCTCCTTTTGTACCTTCTTCGCGCTGTTTCTCTCGATCGTACAGATCGGTTCTGGGGTAGTTTGCGAGTTGCATCATGGATCGGGCCTGGGTAGGTCCTCCGGCTTTCGTTTGCCTTTACAGGTGGAGGACGGTAGTCCTTCGTGCTTCTAGGCCGAAGTGATTTTACTGGTGCGTGGCCAGAGGGTTTATTTTATCTGCCGATGGGGTATTGATAGTGCCGCTTGGGTCGTCCCTCCAGGCGTATCCATTATTGATTTATTCTTGGGTTCCGCTTCTAGGTGTCTCAATACACATCAGGCGAAGCGGGTAACCTAAAAAATAACCTCTGACTGGATGGCCCAATGTTCAAAGGCCAATCTTTTTGTGGCCTTATGCTGAGGAGTATCTCGATCAGGTCAATGCAAGGGGTTCTTTTTCCTAGAGGAATTTGCCCGAACATGGAAGATAATCGGGGAGCTTGATTGTCATTTACCAAGGATATAGAAGGCGTATTTTGACAAACGGCTTTCCTTTTGTGGACTTGATCATTCTATAGTCACGCGGTCCTTGAGCCGTGTTATGGTTTCAACTTTGATTGGCCTTCTGGCTTTTTCCCATTTTCGTGGGCGGAGGGTGATGACCCTATGTTCTCCTGGATCGAAGATTTTTGTGAGTGCGCGGCCTGGAGTTTTTTCTTGACCGTTAATGGCATTGGTTGGGCCATGTCTTTTGGTGTTTTCTATTTGAATCGTCCTTGGGATCAATCCGTGAGTTGGGATCCGCCTCGAGCATGACTTACCCTTGAGTTTACTTGGGCTGGTGGTAATGATTCTTACTTTCTTCCCTTGGTCGTTTGGTGATTTTTTGGGTCTAGTCTTCACGTCGCATTGCGATTCGAGCTATAATTGACCTTTTAATATTCTTGAGGGTTCCGAGTGGAGATAATGGAGACGATGTCGTGCCCTTGGGAGTATTGTGATTTTTGGGTGTAGTCCCCGAGTCGCGTTATGACTCGACTCGTGATTGACCCTTAAATCTCATTTGAGCTCTCAGCCAACGGTGATGGCCTTCCTATTGCTCGGTCATTGAGACCTTGTAGTATGAGGCCCGGAGGCTCTACTTAGCCGGTGATAATGGCGCTTACGCTTTTTGGTCCTAGAAAACTTTTGATATGAGGCCCGGAGGCTTGCTTTTGTCAGCGACTAATGGCGCTTACGCTATTTGGACGTAGGGACCTTTTGATATGAGGCCCTGAGGCTTTGCTTAGTTTAACTATTTTGGATCCGGCCTCCAAATTGGGTTATGATGCGAGCTCACTTTAATCCTCAAGTTGTACATTTTCAAGTTGATGGTCATAGAGACCTTTCGGTGTGAGGCCCGTAGGCTTTGCTTAGACGGCGACAATGTCACTTCTGCTATTTGATGTGAGGACTGTAGGCTTTTTGTAGGATTTGTTTCCTTTCATTAAGGTCTTATTGATTGTTTTTGCCTAACCCGTCATCCGTTCTAGAAGAACCTCAATTTCAAGTCGTAGTTGGTGATGTTTCGAGCGCCTTGGAAGGTTCATAGCTCGTAGGTTGAGCAGATCGATGCTTTTGCAATTTTGGAGCTGACGTGGTCGGGACTCATTTTTTGCCTATTGAGGGAAGCCTGTGTTTAAGCAGTTCTTTCCGAAGTAGATTCGGAGAATTTTTTAGCAACAGTCGGGTGTTCCCTAGTCATATTTTTAGGTTTTTGCAGCCGTTTCGACCGTAGTCGTGTGCATTTGGCCATGGCCATTTTTGATCCGGAGAAGCAGTTTTAAGCATCCACACCGAGGGTATGCCCTTTAGGGATTCTTACAAATGCGACGTGTAGCCTAAAATTGCGGGAGTTTTCATGCCTGTTGAGATCTTAAAGTTTGCCATGCCTGTTGAGGTCTTATAGTTTTTGGAGAATAGGTCTGGTTTTGCCGAGGCTACCCATTAGGATCTTACAATTTTGGATTTTCTTGTGCGTGGCGATTGGCGACAGTGTTCGAGTCCTTGAGTTCGCTTTAACACAACTTCTTGTGACCTCGGAGCTATTTTCCGAGGGCTTGGTGACTCCAGAGTTCCAACCCACGGGTCGCGCAAGTTGTCGGATTTCTCACGGTGAGTCTCTGAATATATCGGATCATTCTAGGCATGAATACCGCCTTTCATAGTTTTGGGGACATATCGCATGGGCTTTGTGAGCCCGGAACCCCGACCTTGGGGTCGCGAGGGTGCCAAATCGATTAAGTCTCCGAGCGTTTCGGGACATATTTGATTTAGAAGTTTTTTGCTGAGGATAAAGCGGAAATAATTTTCTTCAAGGCGTTGAATGATTGGAAAATATTCTATATTGCTCTGCGAAAATATAAGTTGCAAATACATGTTGTTCTATTGACGTGAGCATGGTCTACTTGTGTGTTACTCTCCTGATTATCCGATATGCTTGTATGGTCCCATATTGTAAAATAGAGAGAGATCGTGAACTTGTTGGGTCCCTTCCCTAGGGACGTGTAGTCCTGCTAATAATCTCGTTGGCAAAACCCTCTTCCCCATTGAAATCTGATCGAGGGAAAATGTCCGACGGCCCCGTGGCGACCGCGAATCCTCGAACGGGGTCCAAAACTATCGAATATCTCGGCTACCTGCCTGCGTATAGATTAGCAGCAAGAGAAGGAAAAAGGGAAATTATAAAAGGATGTTATGTTCCTGGGAGTATGCCCTTCGGCAGTCGTATTCTTCGTCCGGCCAGGCCGGGCCGAAGACGTGAGTGCTCTTACCCTTTGACCTCATTTGATGGCAGAGTCGGTCACGGGCGTAAGGCGAGAAATCTCCTTCCGTCATTTGTAGTTAGATGCTTTGGCTCCGCGTCTACCCTGGAGATTTACACCCGTGGAGGAATAGGGTTGGAATTGCATCGACGTATTTGCCGTTGTCTTCTCAGAACATCTGCACCCTCCGTCATCTGATATAATGGAGCGAGCTCGGGCGGCCCATGCAGGGGGCCATTTGGATGTTATGGTAGCCGCCACTGGGGGACATATTAGCGGTTCGACATGAGGGCAACATTGGTTCGGACTGTCCTATTGGCTTTTGCCCGCCATTGTTGGTAGAACTTTGGCTAAAATACCTGTAGTCATTAATGTAGGTTTTATTTAAAAATGAGCTCGAATCGAAATAAGGGATTACCGATACGTTAAGGCAGTGCCGAGGTCGAGTCTCAGCGTCCTTTTTCCTCAGGCGAGAGGGTGTCCTTGGGGAGTACTCCCCGAGATTGTCCCTTTCTAGCGACAGGCACTTGCATTTTACATTCTTCAAATCTTGGCAGGGTGTCACCATACTTTAATGGTTGTGATGATATGTCGCTGCTTTCAGGCTCTGCTTTGTTTGATTTCCCCATGTCCGTTCAGCTAGATCCGGGATCGCTCGCTTGTTGATGCTTTTTGGTTATCTTTGCTGGATGGCATAGTTGATGCTCTCTTGGGTCCGTAACCCTGAGCATTGTGTGACTCTCATGGTGGGGCACGGTTTCCTTGGGGGAATTTTGGTTGAATAGGTCCGAGCCACTCGGAGTTCCCAGTTTGACGTATGGTGACCATTATGCTTGAAACTGCAGCGTTGAATCGGGTGAGGTTTCTTTTGCGATTGCGTCTTGCTAAATCTGGTACCATTGGAGGTTCCTCGGAGGTGTCGTCTTTGGGATAACTCCCTATTATTGTGAGATGCGATGTACCTTAGACCATTTCTTCAGTTCGCGCCATGTGGATGATGGCTCCATTTTTTCGGTGTCCGCCTATCCATAGGGGATCTGCCTGGATATGCCGATCCAGTGAGGGTTTCCCGAGGGTTATCCGCATCTCTGACTCAGGTCTTGTATTGGTCGATGGTATATGACCAAACCTAGGCCGGATATTCGACTAAGATTCACTCAAATTGCTCTGGAGCTGTCGGGTATGCTTTGTTTGGGTTTTGGGCGAAGGCCTATGTCACCCTACTATTCGGGACCAGGAGTGGTATCGTTTTCCTTGTCGAATAGCGGGGCGTGTCTTCTGTGATATTTTGTTTATTCTTCTTCTCTCGGCCTTCGGTACACTGAGCCCTTTTGGTATTGCTTTGATGGTATCGGCGTGAACTTCCACGGATCGTGTCAGTATGGTGAACGGGTCTCCGAAATCTGATATCGAACAATGATGCCGCATCATGGTCTCCTCGGGGGGAGTTTCTTTGAATCTCCTCATCGAGATGGGCCAGAGTTCTTCATTTTAGAGGTCGTTGTTCCCGAACGGGTGTACGCGAGTGGTGATGTACTTGTGAGGACTTGAGGTCCCATCATTCCCAGGGATTTTCGTTGTTTTCGACTTCCGCGGAATGAGTCCCAAGATCGTATCTCCGGGAAATAGTTGTTGTAAGAGTCTCCACAAGCGTGAGTCATTCTTTTTGATAATGTCTTCTAACATCCTTACAATTACAAGATAGGTCGTTGGTTCCTCGTCGCCTGATACCTTGGGTACTGGCTCGAAGCGAGGAGATATTTTAGGTGCTACCGCACCAAGAGTCTCCGGCCGGTTCCATAGCTAACAGAGCCAAATGTTGTTCCTGCAACATTTCAAAATTAATATGAAGGTTAACTTCCTTTCCTTCCCGGGCTGGGATCGATCGGGTTTTCTATCGGTTAGCCCATTGCGTGCCGCCATCAAAGTGCAAGACTACTTTACCCCGTTGTGCAGTGTACGAATCCATATCCACTCGGGCCGATCTGGATGTGTTATCGAGGTCCGGCAGTGTCGAGCTATCAATTAGGATGGACATACTGTTATCTTCGCAATTTTCAGGGTTATCATCCTCGATTTCCTTTATCGAGTTGATCAATAATTTTAAATCGAAAGATTTTGGGCAAGAAAAAGTGTGAAAGATATCGTGCGTTTAAGTGGGCGCCATACTTTTTACCATAAAAATGGTAACAACAATTAAATATTTAAATGGGACTCTAAAAATACGTGATCTAATCCTGAGCTAGTTTGGAAGAGTGATTAGTGTTAGATATAGAGCAAAACAATAATGATCGAGTTGGCCAGAATGATAATCGAATCAGTAGGGGATGTTTCCGAGCTTGGAACAAGCCAGTAGATACCTCGTGGCCAAGCTTCGAGCCTACTACGGTCCTATCAAAGATAGCCTTATCGAGGGTAGTTGGGAAAGCGATAACAGATAAGGATGAATATATAAAGCTTTATA
>MU717461.1:13996-27174 GCA_026770625.1 Nicotiana glauca | reverse complement strand
ATGAACTATTTTTTATGATTTTCTTCTATTTGTTTTTCCCAAAAATGCATTAATACTAAAAAGTAAAATTGAGAATCTTAAAGCATATATATTTTTCGTATTTTAATTATGAGTTATTATGTGACCAATTAATAAAAGGATGCAACACAATTTTTAAAATTATAAAAATCATTTTATTTGATATTTTTGGAATAATTTGCTTAGGGTAAAAATCACGTGCTCACAAATTCAGGTTAGCAACAAAAGAAGCTCGTGACGAGAATGCGAGTCAACAGTCCGAGATGATCGACAGAAGTTAGTCACAATAAAGAAAAAAAAGAAAAAAAAGAAAAAAAAAGAAAAAAAGAGAAAGGCAAGAAGTCAATCCAAAATGCAGAAGTTGACGAAAGATGGGGTTGCCCAAGACATGGTCTAAGTCACAAGAACTGCAAGCCTGGTCCTGATCCAGAAAGCCGAAGAAGGATGAACTAGCACCTACAACTAGCAAGTATCAAGGTTCAAATCCAAAGTCTGCATGAAGAACCATACAAGACTCAAGATCAAGCTTCAGAAGACTTATGGATAAGAATCTTCTAACTCATAGTTGAAAGACTTAGTTAGTCTTTTTCATTTTGATTTTGATGTAACGACTGGACCGCAGACCGGAACCTCGACGGAACGGAACCTCAACTGGCTCTTCACTTGGTGTACTCCATCATTTCACTCACTCCCGAACTACACATGGCCTGATTCCTTTATAGCCAAGGATATGTAGGCAGCTCAGTTACTAGGGCTCGGTCACATCCTCTTCCTTTCCTTTAGTTTTAGTCTCTCCAAATAAGGGTCGGGTCAAAAACATGTCTAGTCGTTCTTTGTTGGAAAACTCTTCGTGTTTCCCGTCAAAGAGGGGCAGCTGTAGACGTGTGATTTTTGACCCTCCCCAAGAATTTTTACATTTTTAGCGTAAATATTTAATTTAGGTCTAATATAGCTATTTCAGCTAATTTTGACTCTTTTACTTTATATTTGTCACAAAAATGAAAAATCACAAAAAAAGAAAGATATATAATTTCTCATAAACTTGAAAAATACAAAAAAAATAGTACCCTATTTTTATATAATTTCGAAAATACAAAAAAGTAGTTTTATTAATATTTTGTAGTCATTTTAATCTTGAAAAAAAGCCCAAAAAATAGTTTTGTTTTAATTGTCAGTCTTATTTTGATAGTTATTTTGCTTACGTAGGATTAATTAAATAAGATCGTATTTTTATTCTCGGTTGCGGGAAAAGAATAACATTTGGGTTCAAACGACCCATTTTAAGCCCAATTTTCAGACCTAGCCCAATACCTATACCCAAGCCCACTACCCTAAAACCCTAAACTAACCTAATACTATAAACACTACACTATTCAGCCGCATGGGAGGGGGATAATACACATTTGAGAACACTTGAACACTTGAGACCATTTTTGGAGTCATCTTCTCCAACTAACCAAAAAACCCTACCTTCTTCATCTTCTTTACACAAAAAACCATCAGCTTCCAAACGCACCACCCAACCCCCACATCGTCCCCCAACCAGTCCGTCTCGCCTGAACCGTCGTCGACGACCAGTCGACTTCACGAACCAGTCACACGAACACCCTTCAACCACCCAGTCGCCTCCCATCGTCACCACCCTCACGACCAGCTGAACTCACATCGCCACCTTCATCTTCCTCACCACACCAGTCAGCTCGTCCATGAACGACCATCTCGACGACATCCAGAAACCAACCAACATTGATCCGTCCTCCTCCAGTCGCCGGAAAAACTAGCAACGTCCAGCCACAAACGACCACCTGAAGCAGCTACTTCTCCCTCACGTCCAAATGACCACCAAACCAGCCCCCATCTTCTTCTTCCCGTTTTAAAAAATTCCAGAAAACTATATATATAAAAAAGAGAAAAATGTTTCTGTTTTGGTACGAGTGAAGATTTAAACTTCAGTTCATCTTCTGGTATTGTTTCGTACATGAGGTTGAGCTGAGCTTGTTGAAGTTGTTGCTGTCCGCCGAGGTCTCGTTCAGTCATACGTCGAGGTTTTCCGATGCCGGTTTGAGTTCCGTCCGTGGTCGCTGATAAAAGCTTTGCCATGAGTTCTCGGGTTTGCTCAGCCTCGTTGTAATTTCACCCCAGTTAATTTATATAAAAGGTGCATCTCCTTTTACATATGGTGATTCAACAATATTATGGTTTTGGTTTGTTTTCTTTAGTCGAATATGAATTGGTTTTTATTATTTGTTCCTACATTTAGCACATAGGCTAATTTGAATCAGATTTTGTTGTTTGGGGTGTTATCAGTGATTTTAATGCTTTATTTGCTATTATTATGCTTATAATTTTATAGTGTTGTTCCAAACATGGACTTTAATGTTAATAAATTGGGTCATATAAGTCAAGACAAGATTTACTAGGCATGTTTGGTGTCTACATCTTTTGTGGATACAAACTAATAGGATTTAGGTTGATGAGACTAACAAGAATTAAAAACTGTATTTGGCTTATATATTCAATAACTATACATAGATGATATACCATCGTGGTTACGAGTACAGTTCCCATGACATAGTTGTGATGCTTAATTTCTAAAATTCGGGGGTGCATTTTATGTAACCCAACCATAACGACTTTGAATAATAAAACCCATTAGAAATTGAGGTGTTCCATTAGTTGAATTTTCCATGTCCTTGCAAAGTAGAAAATTGTAGTTGCCTTAGGTTTGCTTTTAAAATAATAAATGTGATGAGCCTCGCAAAAAAAATATATAAATTACGGGGCCCTCGTTAAATGTATATATTAAAATACTTAGAATTTGGGATGGGCCGTTTAGCAAATTTCGCAGCTTTCCCCAAAAATAGTAACGCGTTAGACTCTTTAGGCGCGGTTCTAATAATATTACCTTCTTAAACTCGGGTGAACATTTATGTGACCCAAATTCAAATCTCAATAGAGTCGAAGTGTGTCAACAACCACGGGTACATTGATGTGACGTGGTTCGAGATGCGTTTTCACGATATTACAATTCTCATTAAAAAATAATAATAAAAGCGGTTTAAAGTTAAAAGCACATAGGTAAAAACATGTATTGAAAATCAGATAATTTAGCCAAATATAACAGTTAAGCGATCGTGCTAGAACCACGGAATTCGGGAATGCCTAACACCTTCTCCCGGGTTAACAGAATTCCTTATCCGGATTTCTGGTTTGTAGACTGTAATACGGAGTCAACTTTTTCCTCGATTCGGGATTCAAACCGGTGACACCATAAATCTCTCAAGTGGCGACTCCAACTCTTAATAAATAAATCCCATTTCGATTGTCCTTTAATTGGAAAAACTCCCTTTATTACACCCTTCACGGGGTGCGGTAGGTAAAAAGGAGGTGTGATACATTGCATAACCCACCGATCTGGTGTCACTAGTCAAGAGCCTCTATCACAAGTTTGAACAACCTAATACAGAAAATGTGTAGGAATGCGGAAAATAATAAGATAGAAGGAGAAATCGAGTCTGCGGACGCCATGCAGCTACCTCGATAACTCCGACGAATGTTGATCAATGGGAAAGCTCTCACTCAGCCTCTGGAATAGCTGGATCTGCACGCAAGGTGCAGGAAGTAAGGTGAGTACTCCAATCCAGTAAGTATTAATTATAAATAATGGCTGAAAGCATGAAAACACTTAAAGGCACAAAGCAATTCTATATCAAAGCAGTAAAATTACTTAAAGCAATGACTCAGTGAATTAATCAGATGAAATCTCTTTAACTCAAGTAAAGCAGGTAGCTTAGCAAGTAAATCACAAGTAGAAATCCGCTCCTCAGCACAGTATCAGTCACTAATATTCATTCTCAACACTCGGCTCATATGTCTCTCGCAATAACATAAAGCAGAATAACCGCTGCGGCGTGCAGCCCAATACGTACATCACTGTGGCACGCAACGCAATCCATATAGATATATAACTGCGCTCACTGGGGGTGTGCAGACTCCGGAGAGGCTCCTATAGCCCAAGTGCTATATTGCTGCGACACGCAACCAGATCCATATGAGTGTTTGTTGTGGCGTGCAGCCCGATCCATAACATATATAATATCCTCACCATAGGGTTCTCAATCCTTCTCAGTCATTAACCTCACAACCCCTCGGGCACAATAATAGAACATAGGGATGTCAGCCCACACATTCTTCACATTTAGAAATAGAATTATAAAACCGGCTCAAATCGTTTGAAACAGATAGAAACATGACTGAGGATATGATTCTTTTAACAAGTAAAGTGAGGAAAATCAGTCAAAATCCCCGAGGGATTCAAATAGTTGGCGCGAAGCCCAAATATGGCAATTAGCCCAAATCATGATGATAACAATTTAAGTTTCAGTAAAAAACGCGGTAAATTCATCAATCGGGAAGGACCAAGTCGCAATCCCCAATGGTTCTCTACCCCACGCTCGCTATCCGGCGTGTAAGTCACCTCAATATAGCACTACGATGTGCAATCCAAGGTTTCAAACCCTCAGGACATCATTTAACATAATTACTCTCCTCGAACCGACTACAATTCTAGCTCGTGATGCCTTTGCATCTCGAATTGGCCTCCACGCGCGTCGAATCTAACCAAAATTAGAACGAATATGTCACAATATGCTAAAGGAACAAAGCCCAAGTGAAAACAATCGAAAAATATAAAAAATCCCAAAATTCGCAAAACCCGAGCCCCGTGCCCACTTCCCAAAACTCAAAAATATTTACATCAACGGGTTCCTTATTACTCCACGAGTCTAAACATACGAAAATTATCCAATTCTGATACCATTTCGTCCTTCAAATCATCATTTTACATTTTTAAAAGATTTCACAATTTACTTCCCAAATTCCATCCCAAATCACGAATTAAATGATGAATTCAGTGATAGATTCATGTACTCTAGCCAAATATGAGTTAGAATCACTTACCCCGATAAATTTCTTGAAAAACCTTTGAAAAATTGCCAAAATTCGAGCTCTCTAGGTCAAAATACCAAATAAAATCCAAAACCTCATATTTATAGAGTACCCCGCGGATTTTTACCTCTGCGGACCGCACAAAAACGACCGCGGTCGGCACAAAACTAGTGCGGTCTGCACAAAAACAACTGCGGCCGCACAAGCTTTTGACTGCAGTGACAGGCTTTAGTATTTTGGCCATAACTTTCGCTACAGATGTCCTAATTGTGATATCTTTACCTTTCCGGAAAATAGACACGAAAAGCTAGAATTTTTGTTTTTCTATCATCTCAAAATGCCTTGTAGATAAAATGATATGAGCTCCTGAAGTAAGACCAGTGAAATGTTCCTCACCGCGGCCGCATTGCATTTTGTGCGGTCCGCACAACACCTACCGCGGACGCACTTCATTTTGTACGGACCGCGCTGGTGAGTTCCGATGCCTGCAACCCTTCTGGGCCTTCTTCAGCTCGGCATAAAACATCTGGGAACCTACCTGAAACTCACACAAATTCCCGAGACTTCAAACCAATTGTACCAACATTTCCTAAAACCTTAGTCAAACTTGTTCCGATCATCAAAACACTTCAAACAATGTCAAATCGCTCAAAACACATCGGATTAAAGCCTAAGTTTCTAAAATCTTCTAAAACACGTTTTTGATATAAAAAACCTAACCAAATCACGTCCGAATGACCTGAAATTTTGCACACACATCCCAAATGACATAACGAAGCTACAGCAACTCTCAAAATTCCATTCTGACTCCCGAATCAAAATATTACCTATCAACCGGTATTCGCCAATTCAAGCCTAATTCTACACCGGACCTTCAAACCAGTTCAGATCATGCTCCTAAGTATCAAATCACCTCTCGAAGCTAACCGAACTATCATAAGTCACATCCGAGCCGTCTAACACATAAGTCAACATTTGGTTGAATTTTCCAACTTAACTCTTCTTAAAAGAGACTAAGTGTCTTATTTCTTACCAAAACCACTCCGAACGCAAACTAATCAACTTGATAACACAAAACGTGGATAACGAAACACAAAGAAGTAGAAATGGGAGAAACGGAGTGGTAACTCATGAGACAACTGGCCGGGTCGTCACATCCTCTCCAACTTAAATAAACGTTCATCCTCGAACGAGTCAAGAAACATACCTGAAGCCTCAAATAGGTGAGGATATCTGCCTCGCATCTCCTGCTCTTTCTCTCAGGTAGCCTCCTCCATGGGTTAACCTCTCCACTGCACCTTCACTGAAGCTATATCCTTTGACCTTAACTTTCGAACCTTACACTCCAAAATAGCTATTGGCTCATCATAAGTCAAATCACCCTCCAACTGAACCGTACTGAAATCCAAAACATGGGACGGGTCCCCAATATACTTCCGAAGAATAGAAACATGAAAAACTGGACGCATGCTCGACAAGCGGGGTGGCAAGGCAAGCTTATAAGCCACCTCCCCAATCCTCCGAAGTACGTCAAAAGGCCCAATGAATCGCGGACTCAACTTTCCTTTCTTTCCGAATCTCATAACGCCCTTCGTGGGCGAAACCTTCAACAGGATCTTCTCGCCAACCATGTAGGACACATCTCGAACCTTCCGGTCCGCATAAATCTTTTGCCTCGATTGCGCCGTACGAAGTCTCTCCTGAATTATCTTCACTTTATCTAAAGCATTCTGAACCAAATCTGTCCCCAATAGTCTAGCCTCGCCGGGCTCGAACCAACCAACTGGAGATCTACAGCGCCTCCCGTACAAAGCCTCATATGGAGCCATCTAAATACTCGACTGGTAGCTGTTGTTGTAGGCAAACTCTACAAGCGATAGAAACTGATCCCATGACCCTCCGAAATAAATGACATAGGCGCATAACATATCCTCCAATATCTGAATAGTGTGCTCGAACAGTCCGTCCGTCTGAGGGTGAAAAGTTATGCTCAACTGCACCTGAGTACCCAACTCTCGCTGAACAGACTTCCAAAACTAGGAAGTAAACTAATTGCCCCGATATCATATGATAGAAACTGGGACACCATGCAACCGAACAATCTCCCGAATATATATCTCTGGCAGCCGCTTTGAAGAATAAGAAGTATAGATAGGAATGAATAGCACAGACTTGGTCAGCCTATCTACAATCACCCAAATAGCATCAAACTTCTTCAAAGTCCGAGGAAGTCCAACAATAAAATCCATAGTGATCCTCTCTCACTTCCACTCAGGAATAACCATCTGCTAAAGCAAGACACCCGGTCTCTGATGCTCGTATTTCAACTGCTGACAATTTAGACACCGAGCTACAAATACTATAATATCTTTCTACATTCTTCTCCACCAATAGTGCTGCCTCAAATCCTGATACATCTTCGCGGCACCCGGACGAATAGAATATCGCGAGCTATGGTCCTCCTCCAATATTAACTCCCGAAGCCCATCCATATTAGGCACACAAATCCGGCCCTGCATCCTCAACACACCATCGTCACCGATGATCACATCTCTGGCATCATCATGCTGAAATCCGTCCTTGAGGAAAAGCAAATGCCGATCATCATGCTGGCGCTCTTTAATGCGATCATATAAAGAAGACCCAGAAACCACGCAAGCCAACACCCGACTGGGCTCCGAAATATCTAATCTTACAAACTGATTGGCCAAGTCTTGAACATCAACTACAAGAGGTCTCTCCCCAACTGGAATATATGCTAAGCTCTCCATACTCACAGCCTTTTGGCTCAAAGCATCGGCCACCACGTTGGCCTTTCCTGGATGGTACAATATGGTGATGTCATAATCCTTAAGCAACTCCAACCATCTCCGATGCCTCAAATTAGGATCCTTTTTGTTGAACAAATGCTGAAGACTGCGATGATCGGTGAACACCTCACAAGATACGCCATACAAGTAATGCCTCAAAATCTTTAATACATGAACTGTGACAGCCAATTCCAAATCATGAATGGGGTAGTTCTTTTCATGGGGCTTCAACTGAAGAGAAGCATAAGCAATAACTCTACCCTCCTGCATAAACACACAAATGTCGATGCCCCCTCTTTCCAAAACGGGGTTCAGATTCGGGTATACGACATTCGGGAGGACAACTCTATTCCCTTGCGAGAATTGGATTTTTTGAGTTTGAAGAGTCGCCACCTAATGATTATAGTGCATTAGGACACTTTTAAGAAAGAATTGAGATGAAGAACCAGAGTTAGGGTAAGGGCTAGAAATTATCTCGAGGGGAAGGTGTTAGGCACCCCTCAAGATCCACTAGTGTGGTCCTGGCCATGTTACAATTGTGACTTTAAGCAATGAAGAAGACAAGTAGAAAATAAAGAAGAGGGTTTTCACATAGTATTGCAAACAAGCTTAAGAATTTAAAAAAAAATAGGAGTAGAAAATACAGGAAGTTGGTTTGAAAGAAAACTTAAAAAAAAGTAAAAAAGGAAAAGGGATCCTAGGTTTGTAAATAATATGGATCACATCAATGCAATATCCAACAACTACTCCTCAGAAAAGGGGTTGCACGTGATATTAGTGCACCGGTCATCATATCCATATTCTACCCTTCCCATCCTGTTAAGATATTTAAAGCGTGAAATGTCTCGTTACTTATTACATGCTAGTACCCGTCCCGATCCTATCAGTCCCGGAGGCATTTGGGACTACTAATCCTAAAGTGAAAGGGATTTGGGGCTTTTGAGAGTTTTCAAAGGACAAAATACTAAGGCGTCAATCAAACCACATAATGCAAGTAAAGGGGAAAGAAAATAGGCAAGTAGGGATCAAGTAAGCCTCTTTGAATCAGATAAAGCCATAGAGTTTAGCACGTCTTGCACGTACTGGTTTGGTCTTAAAGTAAATTAAAGTGATAAGCAGACTGGTTCAACACATATTTTTAGACAGGAAGTCTACGTTAGGCTCGCTCGAATGCAGTTATCTAAGACTGATCCAGTTGATTAATTAACCCTTTGTCTATGTGTTGGATAGAACTACTGATCTTAAAACACAAACTAATTATAAAGAGAAATCACAGAGTAAAAAAATAGGTTTTAGAAAAAAGGTACTGGTTTGTTACAAAAAATGGTGTAACAACTAAAAAAATGAGTTTCGGGAGGCAGACTGGTTAGGAAAAAGAGCTACCAATTTTAACAAAAGAACTGAGTTGCAGACTCATTAGAAAAGATTTATGAGATAAGTATAAAGAAATGACTTTAGGCCGATTTGAAAAATGTTTACCAGAGTTAACGAGAGTAAGTTTCAGAAAGAATACACGGATTTGATTGTGAGAAAAAGTTTTAAGAGTTCATAAAGGGTGCAGGAAGTTGCTTGTTTTAGTAAAATCGATACTGTTTTAAACAAGTGAGATGATTCTGGTTCGAAATCCCTATAGTCATGATTTCTATATGTTACTGCTTCTTGATACCTTTTCAAACACTAATAGAAGCCTTATAAACAATGATATCTGTATGCCATTTTATTATTAAACCTAAATGTTTGCCTAATGATGATATTATATGCAGAAATGCAAACCCCTATAGGCATGGTGTCTATATGCTAAGTTGCAGAAATCAGAGGTTAAGTCCTACAGGCATGATTTCTACGTGTGAAATTGCACAAATTAGAAATAAAATCCTATAGGCATGTTTTCTACCCTTTGTGCATAAAGTAACCCCCTCCCTTTTTCACTAAATCCCCATGAGTTTACACAAAGTATTATAGACCAGTAGAATAATACTGAAATTAAAGGTACATTAGGAATTATCAGCTACATCCGAGCAGCCTAATTCAGACTTAGTGTCTAGTAATATGAGGTTGAACCATTTCCGAGATCAAGATTTCCAAAGCCTTCTCTTATCTAGGGTGTTTCAGAGACCCAAAGAGTGTCAGGAACCTCAGGCAGTGCTTACACCCAAGATATTAATCAGAATGAGTTATAGTGTAGTGTGGAAGAGCCAGCCCTCAAGTGTCCAAGTTTAGAGGGAGCTCATGGATCCCAAGGCAAGGCACACAAGAGAGGGGCAGAACTTAAGTTCTAAAAATGAGTGTAAGTGCAATAGGGGGCAGGGAGTGCCAAGGCAGGCTGGTGGCCATACCTAACCATAAGGTAGGCTGGCACACCCCTAACCAAGCCTGTTCAGCCAGAAAATAAGAGCACAGACCTATTGGATGTCAGACTATGGTCTGGACAGTGATTAGGACACTGCCAGACCAAGGTCTCAAGCTCAGGATACATATAAAAGGGAAGGGGAACGGGAATTGAAAAAGTTTAGGACTCAGGCAGTCCAGTCCATATACATGAACAACAATGTCAAGTGTTGTCATGTTTTCTGAACCATAACTCAACATACAAAATGACTAGGGATAGGGATTCATATAAGCATAGAGAAAAGCAAGTAAAATTACAGCATAGGAATAGTAAGACAAACAAAGGAAAGGCTGAAGAATAAACATGTAGTGGAGAGGTAGAAATTAAACAAAGAGAGACATATCAGTTGCAGAAAAAGCAAGCAAAGAAAAGCAGGATACTTTCAAGCCAAGCCACAATAAAAAAAGAACCTTTATGCTTGTGAGTTCAGAGAACTTAAATGCTTAAAAAAAATTCTAAGTGTATTTGAGAGTAAGAAGTAATGACTTGTTCCCTCATCTAAAAGAGAAGAAGTACATGTATTTATATTTTTTTTGAAAACGAGTAAAAAGTGAGGTAATAAGCCACAGACATGGAAACAATCACTAATCAGAATCAATTACACAAGTGATTGCCCTTAATTAAGGGATCTCTTGTTAACAGGCAGTGATAGGTTTTAAAAAATAAGGAAGGAAATCAATTTAAGAGGCAGACTAATTATTGTCATAAAAGGAGTAGTAAAATAATACAGCAAGTGATTAAGTCCAAGTACAGGAACATACTTATTTGGGAAAGGATTCAGTAAGGAAAAATAAGGAAAGAAATCAATTAACCCTTAACATGCGAGTAAAATCAGAATTTCACAAGGAAAAGTTTTGAAAATCAGTCACGAGTTTGAAAATCAATCACAGAAGGGACTCAGTATAGAAAATGAAGTGCACAAGTAATAGACATGTGAGAACAAGCTATGGCAAGAGGAAACAACATATAGTAATAGTACAGAAATAGACAGCAAGCATTCATAGCATGATAGTCACGTAGGTCAAGTTTCAGTGACCTAGTAATAGAGAAAAAGATCAAAAGCATGCAAAAGTCAAGTGAAGACCTTTCTGAAAACATAGTCGAGTTTGACAGATAGCAAAAACTCAGAACAAAAATGAATCACATTGTGAGCACGTGATTTTTGCCCTACATGAAAATAACTCCTAAAAATAGACCAAAATAATTTTAATTGATTTTTAGGTGTTTTTCTTTATTTAGTTGCATTTCATGCATTTTTAATTTTAATTTTTTCATAGAAAAATTATTAAAAAAAAGTGTCACATTTTAATTTCATGCTACCTTAGGTTTAATTTGCATTTAGGAATTAATTACATTGAGTTAATTGTGCTATTAATCAAAAATCACAAAAAATGATCACTTTTACATAGTTAAATAATTAGCTTAAATTTACAATTTGAATTAATTTAGGAATTTATTTTAGGTTTTTAATTAATTAAAGAAAGAAAAGAATAACAAAAAGAAGAGGGAAGTGAAAAGGCTTTGTCTTAAATTCAAATTGGCCAAACATTTGAAAAGCCAAAATATTTTTCCCCCAAAATATTTCCCCCCCAAAAACCTTCACCAAAATATTTTCCCCCCAAAACTACCTCCATCCCATCACTATAAATACACACACGGACAAAAGGAAAAAAAGGAGAAGAACGGGAGTTAAAACTTTTGAACAAAATAACGCCTGAAAATATAAAGGAGTCTTCAACTGCAATTCACCAAACGACCATTAGCGCCGTTACACAGATGAGAACCCCCACTCGTCGGCCTTCTCTAACATCAACGAACATGTGACCTTCACAACTTTCAACCAGGAAACGACCCCTATTCTCCAACGTCTTCAGCAGTCCCTCCCCGTCGCAGTCATGATAGTTCGCTTCCCTTCACCCATCGCTGTTTCTGTTTCTTCTCGATCATAGCGGCTCGCCAGAAAACGAGCTGAAGCGACCTTAACCTAGACAACCTGCTTCTGCGCCGTTCTAACGCAGTCAGCATTCTGTCCGTTTTCGAGTTTGCCGGCAAATTTCTATACTCCATCTGAGGGCTGGTTCATGGTCTTGTCTGTTTATGTTCATTCAAGTTATTAAAAATCAAGTTCTTTGGATGAGGAAAGGTTGAAGTTTAAAGAGGTCATGTTCTAAATTTACCTATCTTTCTAATTTTCAGATCGTGTGTTATTGTTTTGTTTGATTCGTTTCCGTCTGCAGTTTTGCTGTAAATGTATAGATACATAACCATATAACTGAGTTGCTCAAAATATATGTCCATTTCGGTAGGAGTTTTACGCGTGTCGATTGACCTTTCACAATTTGAGTTTAGGAGAATGTCCATTTTGAAGTTTACTTTCTGGTTATAAATTAATATTTACATCGTATCATTCTAACTAGTGTCGCCTCGGATTTCAGCTGCTGTACCTCTGGATTTTTCTTCATTATTGGAAAGATTTTAGCCTTCACCCTTACTTTAGTTTTCTTCTTTTCTTGAACATGAATGACTGAAACAAACATGGGCATTATCGTTTGAATTAAATTAATACTTTGATATTTTGGAAACGACGTATTCAAGGTGTTGTAAGCTGGTACTGTGAGTTGAATTCCATTTGCGATCTTTGGCTGCGTTCTAGGTTCTGATTGCTTCAGTGAAACTAGAAGAGTAATTGATCTAAAATGCATTACTTAACTGTCATCGCTTGGATATATGGGCCAATAATCTTGATGAATGGACAACCTGTTTGTATGGTGTTTGAATATTTGGAGCATAATCTTTTGACTCTAATTAAATACTCGGACTATCGAGGAATAGCAATTAATAATTGAATTATTGTTATTGTGTACACGTTCGCTGGCCACGATCCCAAATTAATTGGGAGTACGCGTTCGTGCAACTTCGGTCATTCTTTTTTCTTAATAATTAAATGGGTTTTGGGCCTTCCTAATTAAGTAGCATACTTGAATTAAGAGGTTTTCCTCTTGTTCAAGCGTGGA
>MU717460.1:89127-103548 GCA_026770625.1 Nicotiana glauca | reverse complement strand
GCCCTGGTCTCAAAACCACGAATAGTAACCAAACATGACCGGTACACGCGGTCCACAACAAGAGAATCTCCCAGGGGAGTAGAAACATAAACGGGGGCACTCAAAGAATCCCGAGGCACACCCAAATGCGAAGCAAAATAAGAGGACACATATGAATAATTAGAGCCGGGATCGAATAGAACCGATTCCTCTCTGCGACAAACCAGAATAATGCCTGTGATGATAGAATCAGAGGCAACCGCCTCGGTGCAAGTAGGAATGCAGTAATATCTGGCCCGACCCTCTCACAAGGCGACCTCTATCTCCCCGGCCTCCGCCCCTGGCATGCTGGGCAGGTGGGGCAGCAGTGGGAGCTGGAACCATAGCCCGAGAACTCTAAGAAGCACGCTGTGGCTGAGCAGTCCATGAAGATGCACCCCTACCAAGTCTGGGGCAGTCCCTAACCACGTGACGTATATCACCACACTCGAAGCAAGCTCTGGGAGGACGTGGTGGTTATGACTGACTGGAGCTAGGTCCGCCAGACTAACCTCTGGAGGTACCCCGTGCAGGAGGTGCGCTAGAAACTGGGGGTGCATAATAAGGCTCCTGAGGTGCTGGTGGAGCTGGAGTACTACCTGCTGCTGGCAAGGCTGAATGAACAGGGCAACCAGAATAACCCCTACCATAACGTCCAGCTGATGAAGTACGGGCACTAGAGTAATGACCCGACTCTCGAGACCTCTTGGCCTCCCTCTCCCTTTGCTCCCTGGCGAGCATACCCTCAATCCGTCAAGCAATGCTCACTACCTGCTGGTAGGGAATATCCATCTCTAACTCTCAGGCCATGCTGGACCGGATGAGCGGAATAAGACCCTCGGTAAACCTCTGCACTCTCTCCCGAACTGTGGCAACCAAAGCCGGTGCATGTCTGGCCAACCTAGTATAACGGATGGCATACTCTGAGACTGTCATAGCACCCTGGTGCAAATGCTCAAACTCCGCGCGCCACGAATCCCTGAGGCTATGGGGAACAAACTCCCTCACAAACATGTTGGAGAACTGGGTCCAAGTCAGTGAGGTAGACTCGACTGGACTATCCAACTTATAAGTATGCCACCAATCATAGGCGGCTCCCCGAAACTGAAAGGCGGTGAAAGAAACCCCACTAGACTCCACTATGCCCAAAGTACGAAAAATGCGATGACACTCCTCCAACAATCCCAAGGCGTCATCTGAAGCTAGGCTACTGAACACTGGGGGATCATATTTCTTGAACCTCTCTAGCCTGCGCTGCTCGTCCTCTGAGACAGCTGACCCATCCTCGGGCTGTACTGGTGCTGCAGGCGGTACAGGAATAACCTCTGGAACCTGCTCCATTGGAACTCTCTGCTCAGGAGTGCGGGCTGCGGGAGTCTGGGCCCCTCCCCCGGCCTGAAATGTGGCTGCAGCGAGGGGAAGTAACCCTTCCTGAACCAAAGTAGTGTACATGCTCATGAATTGAGCCAGGGTCTCCTAGAGCGCTAGAGTAGTAGTAGCTATAGTAGGTGTACCAGGTGCCTGTGCTCCAACTGGATCTGTTGGCGGTACCTCAGCGGTAGCGCGCGCGGGTGCTGTGGCTGCACCTCGGGCGCATCCTCGACCTCTACCCCGGCCCTNACGACAAGGAATTCAAAAGAAATGAAGATTTTCCTAAACAGTTACATAGCCTCTCGTAGATAAATACGAACGTCTCCGTACCGATCAGCGAGATTCTAATAAACCGGCCTGTGTCCCATGACTCCTATGAACCTAGAGCTCTGATACCAACTTGTCACGACCCTAGTTCACCAATTGTGAACACGTCATGACGGCACCTAGTCTTCATGACCAGGTAAGCCTAACACACTGCGGAAGTAACAACATTTGCGAAATTTATATTCAAAATCTAAATGACATGAGTAATGCATACAGTTGCCGCCTGGCACATACACTTTAATACTTTAAATTCTGAAACCATCCCAAAGACCCGAAAACCCACGGGCAACACAGGCTAAGAATAATACATAACACTGCTCTAATCATCCGGAAAGTCTATAACAAGGAAGAACAGAATAGCATCTAGCTAACTAAAGGGTAGAGTGAGAGGGAGACTCTCCGGCCTGCGGACGCGGCAGATATACCTCAAGTCTCCGAAATGCTCCCTGCAGCTACTGATAATGTGCCTGCGTAGAGGTACCTGGATCAGCACATGAAAACATGCGCAGAAGAGGCGTGAGTACACCACATCGGTACTCAGTAAGTGCCAAGCCTAACCTCGGTTGGGTAGTGACGAGGAAAGGTCAGGGCCCTATTGAGGCAAAAATAATATAGCAGCAAAACATTAACAGTGTAGAAATTCGATGAAAACTAATAAACGCCGTAGTGTAATAAGATAGCTCAATGAAATAGTAATACCACAAAGACAGAACAGAAAACGCAGAGTAAACACAGCTAAATTACAAGAATACCGACAAGGGTCTCCCAGGATACCGTCCTATAGCCCTTTTCTCAACTGCCCTATGGATCTCCCGGGATATCGTCCCGTAGTCCAATTCTCATATCAATATCAAAGGATCTCCCGGGATACCGTCCCGTAGTCCAAAATAAAAGTGCAGGGGGATATCCCGGGATACCGTCCCGTAGTCCCAAAGTAAAAATGCAGGGGATCTCCCGGGATACCGTACCGTAGTCCCAAAATAAAAGTGTAGGGGATCTCCCGGGATACTGTCCTGTAGTCCCAAAGTAAAAATACAGGGGAATCTCCCGGGAATCAAATCCGTAGTCCCAAAGTAAACAAACAAGGGGGAGTCCCGGAATCCCGCATCCATAGTCCTAATGTAAATACACAACGAACATCAGATAAATATTCAGAAATTGAAGTGCAACAATACAAGGCTACAATTAATACTGGCTTAACATGCCCCGCGTAATCACAGTTAAGACAATTTAAACAAATAGGCAACTTGGATTAATTAAACATGCTCTTCTACGCTAGCACGGGCTATAATAGCAAGTAAAGTAAAGCAAATATGAAAGAAAATCCAAATCAAATATTTAAGTAAAAATCCGGGTTTAAACAATTAGCTCAAGTACGCGCTCGTCACCTCACATACAAGGCATTCAGTTACCAATTATCACATCCTAAAGGACGAAGTCCCCCACACAAGGTTAGGCAAGCCACTTACCTCGAACCGGTGCGAAATGAACTAGGAACGATGCCCTTGCCACGAGTATCCGACTCTAAATGGTCCAAATCGATTCAATTCAATTACAAATCATAAATAATATTGTAAACAACTGATTCCACTATTGAAATTAAAGCTAGGGCGCGATAATAGGTAAAATGACCAAAATGCCCCTCCAGCCAACATCTCCGAATCAAATACTTTTCACATTTTCATAACCCTCGTACTCTCACGAGTTTAACCATATAAAAATCTCCCAAATCAGAGGTCAAATGCCCACTCAAAATTACAAAATTAAGCCTAAGAAGTTTCACCCATTTTTCTCAATTTTAGACCTTGAATTTGAATTCTAATGGTTGATTTAGCTAGGAAATGATGGAATATACCTAGAAGGGATCAAAGCAACGTTACCCAATGATTTTCTCTTCAAAATCCACTCAAAATCGCCTTCTCCCGAGCCCTCAATTAATTTTTCTAACTTTGAAATAAACCCTCGGATTTTCCCTTTTTTAGACTAGTGATTTCCGCTTTTGTGGCCCAGGGACCGCTTTTGCAGTTCAACTTAAGGGGGCATTGTCCGCTTTTGCGGACTCAAAACGGCATCTGCGGTTCCGCTTACACGGGAAGGAGACCGCTTCTGCGGTTCTCCTGGGATGGAGAAATTTCGCTTATGCGAAGAAATGGCCACTTATGTGGCTCCGCATCTGCGGTGAGGAAGCCGCTTATGCGGCTCCGCTTCTACGGCTCCAGGACCACAGAAGCGAAAATACCAGAAGCCTGCTGCAACTTTTTCCTTCTAACTCCAAACTTTGCCCGTTGAGCATCCGAAATTATCCCGGGACCCCCGGGACTCCAACCAAAAATACCAATAGCACCTAATACCTTATTCAAACTTGTACCAATCCTAAAAACACCTCAAACAACACCGGAAACCCGATTAAATCAAGGATTCAAGCCTAAGAACTTCAAATTCTATCAAAATACGCTTTCGATCAAAAACCTAACCAAACCTCGCCCGAATGACCTGAAATTTTGCACGCACATCCGAAATAACATGACAGAGCTACAACAACTTCCGGAGTCTAAATCTGACCCCGAATCAAAAACTCACTATCGGACCAGAAACTCCAAAAATTCAAACTTCGGCATTTCAAGCCTAAATGAGCTACAGACCTCCAAATAGCATTTCGAACACGCTCCCAACCCCGAAATAACCTAACGGAGCTAGCAGAACCATCGAATTCCCATTCCGAGGTTGTCTTCACACTGTTCCAAATACAGACCATTTTTTCAACTCTTAAGGTCTCATTTAGGGACTAAGTGACCCAAAACACTCCGAATCCTAATACCGAACGTCCCGGAAAACCAAAATAGCAGAAATGAACTTAGGGAAAGCAGTTAATGGGGGATCGGGGTGTAAATTCCAAAAATGACCTGTCGGGTCATTATAGTTCTAATAGGAATTTAATACTATAATAGGCCCACAACATTAGAATTAATTAATAAAATAAGACATATGGTAGTGGGGAACAAATGGATTAAAAGAAAACAAAACATGTAGTAATAGGGTTTAAGAGGGGATGGGCAGAGTGTTGGCCTGAGGTTTTTGGAGTGTTTCAAGGGTAGCAAGGGGTCTGTGTTGTGTATAAATAAGGGATTTTTGGACAGGTTCTAGGGGTTTTTTCCATTTCAGAGGTCATACATTTGAAATCAGTTCTTATTCTCCTTTTGGTTCTCTTCTTGGTTAGTCAAGGAAGGGTTTTAGAAAACTGAAAGTTCTAAAACTCTAGAAACCTACCGTTCCGTTGAGTAGCTGTAAATTGAACCTGATTTCTGGCAGCTCTATTCACATTTTTCAGTTTTTGTTTGAACTTGAGCTTACATGGGTCAGTAGTGTTTTCTGGCTGATTTTCCAGTATTTTGAGGTTCAGTTGAGGCTTTCCATGATTAGTTTGGGGTGTGGTGTTACTGTGGTGTTACTGGGTCTCATTTTGGTCTTGATTGGATGTTGTACTGGTTGTCTGTTATTGTTCCATTGTTGTTGCTGTTGTTATTGCTGTGTTGTTGCTGGGGTTACTAGTATCTGCTGCTACTGACTTACTCTTCTCCTTCGTTGTATCTCATTTCTAGGTACATGCTCGAATTCACTGATGTAACCTCAAATTGGAATGAAAAAATGAAGTAGTGTTTCAGACTTATTGTCCACGTGAATGCTTGTAATGATAATCAGTCCAAGAATGTATACTGGTTTAGTTCATTTGTTTGACTTGTATTAAATTAGGAACTGAGTAATTAAGATTGCTTCTACTGACTTGAACCATTTAGATTTGTAATGGGCTGTAAACTGTTATATGTTGGATTCAGTGAGTTTGTGTTAGATGTGGATCATCAGTTGTAGCTACTTCCAGTTTGGGATAATAGAATAGATTATGTAAGCAGTAGTTAATCTCTTCTTATCTGTCCTTTTCATGCATATGTTCAAGTAGTCCACAAATGAGATAGAATATTTAACCAATTCCTGATTAGCATTCAGCTTGGTTGGTTAAACTGATTTCACGGCAACGACCATTAAATCCTCTTAAGTGATTATAATTTCACAAGTGTTAGCATTAGTTCATGTTGTAATAGCCTCACACGGATAGATGTTTTGGACTTACTAAAAATGTGAAAGTAAAGTGGTCATGTAGAGTTAACCTTGTAATTTGATAAAAATCCAAGAATAAGGGCTTCAGTCGATAATTTTATTCATTGTAAGTCATTTGAACACCCTTGTACTAATATAGAATAACGTTAGTAAGCATTCAGGTAATTAAAACACGGATCTGTTTGGTTTCATAGATTAGCCCATTTTCTAGGTTTCGGGCCTTAGTATTCCAGTAAATAGCCCAGGTCCAATTAGATTCATGTGTTCGTGTGGATCTAGGCCAAGGCCTATTACTAGCTGCCCTTTTACGTAACCCAAAGTGCAATTTTTCTTATGGATGGTTTTAATCCGGTAATTATTTAACTATGGCCATTTTCTTTGTTTGTAGAGACAAATAATATAGAAAAAATCATAGTTTACTTTAGGTTGGACCTTTAAATAAAAAATGAGATGAGCCTCGCCAAATAAAAGTGCAAATTGCGGTGCCCTCGATAAATGTATATATTAAGATACTTAGATTTCGGGATGGGCCGTTTAGCGAATTTCACGGTTTTTTCCGAAGATAATAATGCATTAGACTCTTTAGGCGCGGTTTTAATAATTTTTACCTTCTTAAACTCGGGTGTGCATTTCATGTGACCCAAATCCAAGTCCCAAAACGTCGAATAAAATATGTTCAGGATTGCGGTTGCATTTCATGTGACGTGATCCAAAGACATGTTTTAAACGACGTTCAATTTTCTTTGAAATAATAATAAAAGTGGTTTACGGTTAAAAAGCGCATAAGTTAAAAGCATGTTGTAAATTAGATAAATAAGCCAAATATGACAGTTGAGCGACCGTGCTAGAACCACGAAACTCGGGAATACCTAACACCTTCTCCCGGGTTAACAGAATTCCTTATCCGGATTTTTGGTTCGCGGACTGTAATACAGAGTCAATCTTTTCCTCGATTTGGGATTCAACCGGTGACTAGAGACACCATAAATCTCCCAAGTGGCGACTCTGAATCTCTTAAAAAATGAATCACGTTTCGATTGTCCTTTAATTGGAAAAACTCCCTTTATTACACCCTTCCTGGGGTGCAGTAGGAGAAAAAGGAGGTGTGACACATATGCCACAAAAGATGCACCATAAGCTTGCCCGTAGTGTACTAATCCACCAATTGAGCTCATTCAATCTAGTATCAATTAGGATTTTATTTGGTCGTAATGTAAGCTACGGGACGGGTAGGATACATTTAGATATAAAAGTGACTACACCTCCTTAAGCACTTTAATAAATACATTTTAACATTTAAATCCCATACTTATGTCAAACCAAAATTCTACCTTCACATCAATGTAAATTACCCATTTCTTCTTTAAGCACACTTACGTCAAGAGCCACCACTTATCAAGGAATTTTTTTTTTTTCACAACAATCCAACTATTTTTTTTTCCAATTCAAGTGGCTCTTCCTTTTTAAAAATAGTGCATCTTTCTCCTTATTCAATTAGTTCCACTCAAAAGCCAAATCAACCACCCCATACTTTAACTTTTACAAAGTTCATAGCAATTCAAGTGCTCTTGAGAGGTGAAAAGGTTCAAATAGATGGTTAATTCAAACAAAGGGGTAAGGCTTATAATGTGGTTGCCAAAGAAAAAGGATTATAGGCTCAAAGAGGTTAACTAAGATACATAACAATTAGGTGGGTAAAATATACATATCCAACTCAACAAAGAAACGCCTATATCACTTCCAAGATTGAATAAAACTACTATTTCGCTTTGAAAACACACAAGGCAAGTTCTAGGCATCAAATGCGATGTGGAGAATATAACAAATCCTTACACACACATGGCACATAACTCACTCAGGATTGGTTTCATAGACGAGAAAAATAACACAAAGTCCGCAAAAATTGCAAACAACACAAAACTATTTTATTTTGGATTTTTGGGAGTAATTCTCATATAGGGCAAAAAATCGCGTGCTCACAGCTGGCCTCCACCTCTAGCAGCCTGACCTCCACCTTTAATACCTCTACTTTCACCTCTAGCACCTCTAGCTGGCTGAGCAGGTGGTGGAACACTCGGTGCCTGAACCATAGCATGGGAACACTGATGCTGCAACTGAACACCCACTAATCTCGGACAAGCCCTCCAGATATGACCATACTTACCGCACTCAAAGCATCCACCGGAGTGCTGCGGCTGAGGAAACTGAGACTGACCCTGGCGGGCCGGCTGACCGTGATAATAGCTCTGCAGAGGAGGTGCTCTTATAGGAGTTGGTTGTCCTGAAGGAGGTACATAAGAACCACACTCCCCTGAAGCTCCATGACATGCCTGTAGTGCTGAATGAAACGGCCTGGAAGGATGGCCTCTACCAAAAAAAATCTCTGCCTCCAGACGAGGCACCACTGAACCTGCCAGAAAGACGGGGCCTTTTGTCAGACCCTAGACCACTCCCTTGTCATAAAACCATCTCAACTCTCCTGCCACATTGGTTGCATCCTGAAAAGAAATCTTGCTCCTGTCTCCTTAGCCATCTGCAATCGAATAGGCTGAACAAGTCCCTCAATAAACCTCCTCACCCTCTCTCTATATCTCTCTCTCTCTCTTTTGGGGGAAGTATAAGAAGTGCATTGCGGTCCAAGTCAATAAATTTGATCTTGTACTGAGCGACGGTCATAGAACCCTACTGGAGACGCTCAAACTGCCTCTGTTAGTTCTCCCTTTGATTGATAGGAAGAAACTTCTCTAAAAATAGCTGAGAGAAATGGTCCCAAGTCAAAGTCGATGACGCAGATGGTCTAGGCAAACCATAATCCCTCGACCAAGTCTTGGCGGATCCTGACAGACAAAAAAGCAGCAAAGTCGACCCCATTGGTCTCCACTATCCCCATGTTCCGTAGAACCTTATGATAGATGTCCAAATAATCCCGAGGATCCTCAAAAGATGTACCGCCATAGTGAGTGATGAAAATATTGGTAAACCTATCCAACCTCCACAAATCCTCCAAACATGTAGTTGATCCATCACCGGTCTGAGTTGTTGCTCGGCTGAACAAATGATATGTGACCTCACCGTTCATGAAAGAACAAGAGTAGAGGGTTCAATTTAGTAGTACGAGAACAAAATCGCACGACAGAGAAAAATATATATGAAGTTTTCCTAAACTCCGTAGCCCCTGGGGGATAAACACAGACCTCTCCGTACCGATCCCTCAGACTCTACTAAGCTTGTCCGTAAATTGTGAGACCTAAGCAACCTAGACCTTTGATACCAACTTGTCACGACACAAATTTTCCACCCTCAAGAGTCATGATGGCGCCTACTCATGAAAGCTAGGCAAGCCGAGTGTTATAGATTTTATTACCCTTTCTTCTTAACCTTTTAACAATTACGAATTAATGTATGATCAACAACGGAATAATAATAATAAATAGAAATGTGGAAGACGAAATCTAATAGTTTAACTTAATACAAATACGATTCCATAGATATAATCCACCCAAAACTGTTGTCACAATCTCCCGGACTATCTAAGAATATTATAAATAGGGTTTGAACAAAGAAAAATACATTTCTGCCAATGAAATAAGTAAGAGTAAAAGGAAATAGGATAGAAGGGGACACTAAGGCCTGTGAACATCTGCAGGACTGCTTCGGTCTCCACTGGACTGAAGGCAGCAACCTCATTGTGGTCTATATGCTCCAGCACCGGGATCCGCACACAATTCAGAGTGTAGTATCAGCACAACCGACCTCATGTGCTGGTAAGTGTTGAGCCTAACCTCGCTGAAATAGTGACGAGGCTAGGACAAGACTACCAAAAACACTGTGCAGTTAAATCATATAGGACAAATAGTGATAATTGAAACTAGTAGTTAAAGATGAGAAGGGGGAAAATATTGCGGGGAATATCAAGTGCTAACAGAATTTCAGTAGATAAGCATAAAGAACGCCATAATTTAATATCAACAAGAATAAGGAAAACAGTAACGAATCAATATTCACTTTTATTCTTTCTTGTTGCGGCGTGCAGCCCGATCCCAATCATATAATACTATTGCAGCATGTAACCCGATCCCAATCATATAATACTGTTGCGGCGTGCAACCCAACCCCAATCATATAATGATGTCGCGGCGTGCAACTCGACCCTAATCATATAATGATGTTGCGGCGTGTAACCCAACCCTAGTCATATAATGATGTTACTACGTGAAACCCAACCCTTATCATATAACGATATTGCGGTGTGCAACCCGATCTCATATAATATTGTTGCGGCATGCAATCTGATCCCAATATACAAATTAACATCAATAACAAAAGAATACCAGCAAGGGAATAATAGTATGACAATAATATTCCGGCAAGGGAAACAATATCATAAGAAATAACATCCCGAAAAGGTAAACAATATCATATGTAATAACAACTCGGCAAGGAAAATAATATCATAAACAATAACATCCCGACAAGGGAATCAACAATATATCTCATCTCGTTTCCACAATCACTTCATAACATAAGTCTCAACTTGAGCCAATGCTCCACAATGGTCTAAGAATACTTTCATAAGCCTTGTTCAACATTTATAATCATTATATTAAGCATGTCCAATACATAACAGAGTCACAATAATCATAGTATAAGACTCACGGGCATGCTTGACACCAACGTATAGATACTCGTAAACACACCTATACGTCGTACTCATTACTTAACACATAGAAAATAAAGCCACAACTCCGATTCCCTCAAGCTAAGGTTAGACAAAATACTTACCTCAATGCCACGAACACAATCAAGCCTCAAATATCACTTTATCTCTCTATTCCACTTCCAATTATCTTATATCTAGTCACAATTTACATACAATATTAATAAATGCTAAATAAACCAATTCTAATGCATGAAATAGGTTTTTCAATGTTTTTCCCAAAAAGTCAAACTCGACCCCAGGTCCGCTTGGTCAAAACCCGAAGTTTGAACCAAAACTCGATCACCCATTCACCCGTAAACTCAAATATATAATTTATTTTAAAATCGGACCTCAAATCGATGTCCAAATCCACAAAATTTGAAAATCCTAAGTTCTACCCAAAATCTCCCAATTGTCCAATGAATAACCCTTGATTTTGAAATGAAATCATGTAAAAAGATGGATTAGATTGAAAGAAATGAGTTAGAAATGGCTTACTAATGATTTGGAGAAGAACCTTTCTTTGAAAAATCGCCCAAGAGACCTTAGGGTTTGAAAGAGTTGGAAAAATGAAGAAAAATCGGTTAAGTTATAATTTATACAGGCGCAGTTATCACATTTGCGATGTCAGGTTTGCAAAGGCGGCCCAGGCTTCGCAAATGCGAAGGTAGGCCTGCCCTGTTTACTTTGCAAATGGAAAATCGTTCGCAATTACGATCACTGCTGAAGTCTCATTTGTGACATAGGGCTTCGCAAGTGTGAAGGTCTCCCTGCCGAGCCCATCTTCGTAATTTCGATAATTCTTCGCAATTGCGTGCTCACATCGGAAATGTGAAGTTTGCAGACCTGCAATCACACCAATAATTTTCTTAAGTTCAAAACACTTCGCGGCCTATCCAAAACTCACCCGACCCCTCGAGGCTTCAAACCAAACATGCACGTAAGTCTAAAAATATCATACGGACTTGCTCGTGTGATCAAATCATCAAAATAACATCAACAACTGCGAACTAAGCCTCAAATTCATGAAATTACTCAAGAATATTGAAATTCTCATTTTCTCAACTAAAGGTCCGATTTATACCAAACGAACCCCGATTCTTACCAAATTCCACATATACAACTTAAATACCAAAACAAACCTGTATCGGGCTCCTGAACCAAAATACGGGTCTGATAACATCAAATCCAAACATCTTTAAATTTTCATAAACTTATATTTTCAATTAAATAATTTCTTTCAAAAATTTATTTCTCGGGCTTGGGACCTACGAATTCAATTCCCGGGATACTCCCAAGTCCCATATTTTTCTATGGACCATACGAGACCGTACGATCACGGGTGCGGGTCAGCTTACCAAGAATGTTGACCAAAGTCAACTTTAATCAATTTTAAAGGGCAGTTTCCTTATTTTACTTAGATTTTACACAAAAACTTTCGGGAAATGCGCCCGGACTGCTACGCAAATCAAGGTGTGACAAAAAGAGGATTTTAAGTCCTAGGAACACAGAATTTACTTTCAAAATGTGAATGATGACCTTTTAGGTCATCACATTCTGCCTTACCTTAAAAAGGTCCGACTTCCTGGTTTCAACCTTGATGGCCCCAGCGTATGCTTTTACTAAAGAATCTGCAAGCATATCGAATGAGTCAATATAATTAGGTGGTAAATTGTGGTACCATATCATAGATCCCTTTGACAAGGTCTCTCCGAATTTCTTTAGCAAGACAGATTCGATCTTGTCATTGTCTAGATCATTCCCTTTGATAGCACATGCGTAAGAGGTGATGTGCTCGTTTGGATCGGTCGTTCCATTGTATTTAGGAATCTCGGGCATGCAGAACTTCTTGCGGATTTGCTTGGGAGCCACGCTCGGGAGAAAAGGTTTTTGCACAAACTTTTTAGAGTCCAGATCTATCAATATCGGTGGTGCGTCCGGGATTTGATCAACCCTGGAGTTGTAAGTTTCCACCTTCTTGTCGTTTGCCTCGATCTTCTTTTCTACCTAACTCCGTTCATTTTGTCAGTTCTTCGAGCATATTCATGATTGTAGGATTGGTCCCCGATTCTTTCTCGTTCGATTTCCTTGAAACTGATTTGACCTTGTGGATAACTTCCTGGGACGGCTCGGGCTCGATCCTACTCGGTGGGTGGTTCTGGTTTTTGAGATGGGTTATCACTTCCTGTTGAGCCTGCAACATTTTGAAGATCACCCCCAAGCTGATCCCGCCATCTTCACCGCCATAAGTGCTTCGAGCGACCGATCGAGCAGCTCCACGGATGTTGCCTTCGGGATTAACGACCAAAATTTGCGTTGATGGTTACATGTGAGCTGACGTTGATTGTATCTACAATCGGAACTCCATCGAGGCCAATAGGGGGTACGTCATTCCCTGGTACTATGTTATCATTTTCGCCTTGGTGGCCAAAATCATTGTCAACGTGTAGGGGTGCTAACTCAGAGTTTGACATTTTGGTTTTAGAATCAAATATACTCCAAAGAACAAGTGTAAAATAGTTTGTGTTATGAAAGTTTATACCAGGTAATCACTATTATCCTTAGCCCCACGATGAGCGCCAAACTGTTTACCCTTAAAATGTGATAACAATTGAAATTTTACGTAGTTTTAAGGATAGATGGTATAACTTGATACAAATTAAGAAGACAGATTAATATTGAAATTAATGATAAGAAAATAAGTTCAAAGCACACAAATTGAACAGTCATTACCTCTGAGTTTGATCACCCTCGAGCCAAGAAACGTCTCAACTAATGTTAGAACTAAACAAAATGATAAGAACTAGAAATGATCAGTATATTGCTTTCATTGTGCGTGTTACCATGTGTCTTACAAATGATTAGACCCTCCTATATATAGTAGGGATGTCCTATTCTTGATACGATTCTATACAAGATAAAAAGTCTCATGATTTGATAATTAATCGGCCTCTCCTTGATACGTGCCAAGATTTTCGTCGTGATCTCCAACATATCACAGATATTTCAGCCTTCCGATTTGGCTTAACAAAGTTCTCTCGATCTTGTTCGATCCTGGAGTCTCGAGCTTAACGACTCGACGTCGCTCTTTGGTTCGATATAACCCGGACTCGATCTCTAACCTGTCACGCTTCAACCTCGACTGATCGTACAATGGTCGTACCCGATTTCAACCATATACAATCTTAATCCAAATTCAAAGACAGAATGCAAAATTAAGAATGTTGTTTTTCTCCTTTTCGATTCTGAGACTGTAAGCTTGAATTAAAAACTTGTGGGGCTAGTTCTTTTGCGTAAAGAAGAGCTACTAGTTTAATGGCATACTCATTTAATTCACACTGGACCCAATACGTCTAAAATTGTTACTTTTCTTTGTGTAAACCTATTGAAATTGAAAATATACACGAAATATTAAAATGCAATATTTTTACTAAAAAATAACAAAGCTTACAAATATATATCTCCAGTTGTTTATCTGTTACCTTCTTATCATTTCCAATTCCCCAACCTTTTATTTTTACCTTCTTTTTCTCCCTGCTTATGAAACACATTAATGAAAATTTTCTTTTTCGTACCGGCAAATACTTGCCCCTATCGAATGCCTACACTATGGGTGTTCAAATCGAACCGGAAAACCGCACTAAACCGAAAAACCAAACCGATTAAAAAACCCGATTAGGTTTGATTTGACTTGGTTTGGTATTGAGTAAAAAAACCCGAACCAAACCGACATATAAATATATAAATTTTATTTATATTTTTAAGACTTTGTAGTAATTTTTCTTTAGAAAATGTAGAAATATTTGGGATCCTCTCATGTATTAACCTTGAAAGCGTAAATTAACGAAAACTTATTGTTAGACGACTAAGAAAATAACTATCATGTGTTACTA
>MU717460.1:70191-87838 GCA_026770625.1 Nicotiana glauca | reverse complement strand
TGTACCATAAAACCAAAACTTGACGACGTTATTATAATTTATCCTATTTTATTTATTTATTTATTAATTTATTTCCTTTTATTTAATAGAAAAGGTAAGATATAGGTTAAGCCAAAAATTATGATAGCAAATTTTTAAATATTTTCCACGTGTCCCCCCCCCCCTCCCCCACCCCAAGCTGAAAGGAGAAGGATGTGTTTAAATTACTGGACTATTTTATCAACACAATAATATGTTAAAGTATTTTCCCACTTGGTGATAGTAAGTAAGCACAATACGACTCCAGTTTGACTACCATTTTTAATTAACTAATTGATACTCCATTACTTTTCGGGCTTAATCTTGTGTACTTGTACTTTTCAAGCTAATAGAAAAGGATGTCAGATAACATAATTTTCAAGTAATCTTGGTAAAATGTGTTTCAAACTTGTCTAGTTTGTCTTTAGAGCTCACGACGTGGCATTTTTTTTTTTACATCAGTTTTTACGGAACACCTTCATCTTCTTAATTCAACAGCTATATGGCTACAAATATTAACCGCCATATCCCCCCAAACCACCTGATAAGGGCATTACCTCCCAAAAGGAAGAAGTTAAAAGCTTCAAAGAAAAACTGATCGAGGAAATTCAACATTCCCTAACTATTACTGAAGCCCCTACAAGTATGGATACTACAACTAAGGTCCAAGAATCTTTTGCTACGCAAAACTGCCAAATGATGATAGATGAAAATACAATTCAACTAACAGAGGAAGATCAAGCACGGATATACCAACCCTGAAAATATTCTCTCATTATAAAGCTTATTGGTAAGAAAATTCAACACTATATTCTAAAAAAGAAAATTCAGGAAGCTTGGAAAATTATAAATAACTTCCCCCTCATCGATTTGGAAGCGGACTACTACATAGCCAAATTTAAATATGAAGAGCACATGATTAAAGTTCTAAATTCTGGCCCATGGTTCATATTTGGTCATTTCCTCTCTATCCAAAGATGGAAGCCAAACTTCGTGGCAACAGAAGTTAAAAGCTCCCTCACTGCCATTTGGATCCGTCTACCCCAATTGCCAACTGAGTTTTACGATGGAATCATCTTGGCAAAAATAGGAAATGCCATTGGTAAATTACTAAAGGTTGATGCGTGCACTTCTTCCACTCTAAAGGGTCGCTATGCATGACTATACATAGAGCTTCCTCTGGAAGTTCCAGTAATCCCTTTCATTAACATTGGACATCACAGACATATCATCCAATATGAGGGAGAAAATACCCTATGCAAACAATGTGGAAGATTAGGCCATGTGGCATTGGAATGTTTCTATGCCAAAACACCTCTGACACCAAACCACTCGATGGAAGATACTGCTGCTACGCCCGAAGAGATGAACAGCGACAATGTAGTAAATGAGCTAGCATGGCAAAAGGTTAAGTTTTCAAAGTAGAAAAGGACCAATGGGAGAAATTCTGGAAGAAATCAAAACCTAGGTATCCAAGCAAAATCTTTTCATCCAATACCAGGTAAGTATCCTTCCCCTTCCCTTATTACTAAGTATATCCCCATTAATACTCAACCAGTAAATGGAAGTAAACCTACAACAAATGATTGTTATTCTTCTCAACAAAGCCTTGTGGACTGCAACAACAAATTTTCCACCTTGGTTAGTTCGCCCACTGAAATAAAAATAAAGGAAAAAAATTTACAAAGCCCTAATAATTCTCCTAAGTTAAACGGTGTCATCAACGTGTCCTTACCTAGTTCTCCTACTGTCAATGTGGCTGACATGGAGATCACTAATCTAAATAACATGCAAACTCTCACTAACACTATTAATAAAATTATAGTAGATAACAGGACTACAAATAATAATATTACCCAAAATCCATTAGACAATCTTTCTGATAAACTTCCTCCTAATCTTTGTATCTCTACTAAAATCCCCACTAACCACTGCATGGCAAGAGACCTGACCCCACAACACTTGTCCCGCATGCCCCCACCCCCTAGCCAAATGGCCAATAGGGATCACCACGTGCCTATCTCTTCCGACGCACCAAATCCCCTTAAAATCTTTTCTCCTGCATGTAAAGAAAGCATGCAAATAGATCCAATCATTGGCACCCTAGATAGTCATACTACTGCAAAAACCCCTTCTATCTTCCTCTGTGTAACTCACCACAAAAAATATAAATCATCCCCAAAGCAATCAAAATGCCAAGAATCCCACTATCTCAATGAAGGAGGTACAACCTTGTCCAAATCCTAAGACATCAAAGAGCTCACTCAATGGCAAACCCACCCCCAAATGTGAACAACCCTCAGGAAAACCAAACAGTGTTCTTCATCCAACCACCACTCCCTCAAGATCACCAACCCTTTTTATGGATAGAACATGCACTTATGGGTCATGCAACATCATTCAACATGATACTAGATGGCCAAGACATTGTGATCATCCTCCATAACTCCCACTTTCTAGCACAACTTGTCAGGGAGGGAATGTACATGGACATGAGCAATTACTACAACCATGTGTGGTTAAACAATATATTTCAACCTTTGGCACCCAACTTGAATGCTCAACAAGCCCAAGCCATGAGGAACCAGTAGAATCTCCCTGTCACTTTAATCCTCTTCAACCTCGGAACATGAACCTGGATCTCCCATTCTTTCCCCCAGGAGAGATTCAAAACTTGAATCCAATATTCATGCCATGGACAGCAGCCCCCCATTTCCAATAGAACCAAGCCCAAGCAGCTTCACCAGCAAACAATCCACCTCCACAAGTAGTGAATCCCAATGTGCAAGAACACATAGAGCCTCTAGTAGAGAATGTAGAAGAAATCAACTTACTAGGATCGGAAGAGATAATAGAATTCTCAAGTCTAATCGATGTAAAGGTTTATCTCTTCAGGAAGATGCAAGAAAAGAGATATGTGCTAAATTGCCCTCCACCATTGTACAAGTTCTCAATGGACATCAGACCCCCTCAAGATCCCACGGTTGGGAGCCATGCAATGATTCTAGTTCCTTCCATGAGTAGGAACCCAGTGCTCCAGAATGGAGAACAACCCAATCAACGATCATGTATCAATGATGTATAGGCCTACCAGTATTATCATTTGGAATATTCGTGGTGGAAACAATGATAACTTTCATATCAACTTTAGGGAGATGGTTGATACTCACAAGCCCTGCATGGTTACCTTATTAGAAACTCGCATGGAAAATCATTCAACCCTTTTTAATGATTTTCCCTTTACAAACATGGCCGAAGTGCCAGCTGAGGGCCAATCGGGGGTATGGTCATCATGTGGGATGCCAGCATAGTGAAAGTGCATGATTTTGTTAGGAGAAATCAAGAAATACATGCCAATATAGAGGTAAATTCCTTTAACTCTATCTGGTTATTTTCTTCAGTTTATGCAAGTACTACCTTAGGGAATAGATGTACACTCTGGAATAATATAGAACAAGTACATTTAAACAATCCCAAGCCTTGGCTTCTTGGGAGATATTTCAATGATATTTTTTGTGCTTGTGATAAATTTGGAGGGAATCCTATAAACCGTAGAAGAAGTAACACACTGTGGAACAGTATCAACAAATGCAACCTCTTAGACCTAGGTTATAAAGGTTCTAACTGTACTTGGACAAATAATAGAAAAAAATCTAGAGGCCTTATAATGGAAAGATTAGATAGAGTTTTTGTTAATAATGATTGGCTATCTATTTTTCTAAAGCTATGGTCACTCATTTGCCCAGAACACACTCCGACTATAGCCCATTATTAGTTTCTCTAAATCCTAGTAATATTAATTTCTCTAATAAACTGTTTATACTAGAGGCTATTTGGTGTAGGCATTCGGACTTTATCAACATTGTTAAAAATTATTGGTCCAACAAGGTTTTACCTGAAGCTCAAGCTTCTTTTAAAAACATGGTAGTAGACTGAAAAAATAAAACATTTGGTGACATCTTCAAAAATAAAATAAAAAATCCTTCTGGCCCAACTAAATGGAATCCAAACATCTCCCTCTTACCATAAAAGTTTCTTCCTACAAGACCTAGAATATAAGCTTCAATTAGAATTTGATAATATTTTGAAAATGGAGCAAGACTTTTGGAAATTACGATCAAGGATCTCTTGGTTGAATGATGGAGATGCAAATACTAGGATCTACCATATTATGGCCTCAAATCTTAAGCGTCGGAATACTATCATGTTTTTTAAAAACTCCAATGGTGATTGGATAACTGACTCCCCCTTCAAAAACCTCATCACATAGGAAAGACATCTTAGGGATGCATCAAGCCAAACAAAATTGATCTAGCAAGCCTTGACATGGTTTTAACAATTGGGAAAATCACAAATGCTTTTTTGTCATTCAAACCCTTTTAAAGCACCGGGGCCGGACGGAATCCACCCCTTTTTTAATAAAAAAATATTGGGGTATCATTAATATCTCAGTAGAGTCCTTTTGTCACAAGGTTTTTTATACTCAAAGTTTGCCTAGTGGTATAAATGAGACATACATTTTCCTAATCCCTAAATTTGCCAATGCAAACAACCTAAAAAAATTTAGACCAATTGGTCTTTGTAATACTTCCTAAAAAATTATTACAAATATTATTGCAAATAGGATAAAGCCTTTTTTACCCTATCTCATTAGCACTCTCCGATCTAACTTTATTAAAAATAGAAGAGCTAGTGAGAATGCGATTATTGTCCAAGAAATTATGAATAATCTTCAAAAATACAAAAAATCTATTCCTGATATGCTTATTAAAATTGACCTAGAAAAGGCTTTTGATAGATTAGAGTGGTCTTTTATCTACAGAATTCTTAGATTCTTTAACCCCCCCCCCCCCCCAAAAAAAAATTCAGTAAGTTGATTATGCATTGCATCACTACCAGCTTAGATTGTGGCCAAATTATGGGCCGATCTTTCAGAGGCCCAACGTGGGGCATAGTATTTGCTCGGATTTCACAAGTTGGTAGCTTACCAGCTTGGGCCAACGTTGCGAGGTCCAACATTGCTATAAGTCACCATTCTTTAAATTATATTAGGCATGTGGGGTATTAATTCGCAAATGTAAATTTTGGTTCAAAATTAGGTGGCGGGTTCAAATTAAAAGGGTCATCCCTTTTATTTGAATTCGGACTTGAATTTGGGGCTTGAATTTATACATTCCCATTAATTAGCCCTTCTAGAGACAAAATAAATAAATAAATAAAAATGAGATGAGCCTCGCCGAACAAAACATATATTGCGGGGCCCTCAATAAATGGTTGAATTAAAATACTTGGATTTCGGGATGGCCGCTTAGCAAATTTTACGGCTTTCCCCAAAGATAATGAAACGGTAGCCACTTTAGGCGCGCTTTTTAATAATGTTACCTTCTTAAATACGGGTGGGTATTTCATGCGATCCAAATTCAAATCTCAAAACGTTGAATAAGAATGTGTCTAGGATCCGGGTGCATTTCATGTGACGTGATCCAAAAACACAATCTTAAACGACGTTCACTTTCTTAATAATCGACTAAAGCGGTCAATAACTCTAAAATTGCACTATAGGTTTAGCATGTATTTAAAATCAGATTTTAGCCAAATATAGAAGTTGAGTGACCGTGCTAGAACCACGGAACTCGGGAGTGCCTAACCCCTTCTCCCGGGTAAACAGAATTCCTTACTTGGATTTCTGGTTCGTGACTGTAATACAGAGTCAAACCTTTCCTCGATTCGGGATTCAAACCGGTGACTTGGGACACCATAAAACTCCCAAGTGGCGACTCTAAATCTCTTAATAAACGAATCTCATTTCGATTGTCCTTTAATTGGAAAAACTCCTTTTATTATGCCCTTCACGGGGTGTAGTAGCGAAAAAGGAGGTGTGACAGCTCTGGCGACTCTGCTAGGGATTGAGAACCCAGAACTTCGGTTCAGGGTTCAAGAATTCGAGCTCAGTTAAATTGTTATGTTTGGCTTTATTTAATTTTCTACATGTTCCATGCTATATGTGCTAAATGTTTTACCGCTTTGATATTTGTTGAATTGTATATAAACTGTCGCGAATCCCTTCCTCTTTCTGAGTCTTCTACATCATGGAGAAGGGTCACTTCGTGTACCTTATCTTCTGTTTAGAGTCTTTCCCAATTTAGAACGAGGTTTGGATAAGTTGCTAAGCCGGCGGAGCTTCTGTATCCCCGGTACGCTGCCTCCCCTTCGACTCGAGTTGTCCGCTAGGGTAAGCCAGGTCTAGACCAATAAACCTAGGGTTCAAACCTAGAAGAACAAAAACTCATGTCAGATCCCTAGTAGGACGCTTATTTGCATCATGTGAATTTGACTTAGGGGACTCAACACAGGGGTTGGGTCCGTCTAGGACAGGTGACCTGAATTGAAATGACCATCCTGATGCATCTTACGTGCTACTTGCGCATTTATTTGCTCGGCTTTGCATGTTGACCGGCTTGTATATAATAAGTGAAAAATAGTGAAAAATAGTAGTGTTAGGACTAAGTGAGGGTAACCTTTTGCTTGAAAAAACCAATACCCAAATCATACCGAAATGCTGCCGGATTTTTGAAAAAAATGAAAAAAGCAAAAATATTTGAAAAAGAAATTGTTGTCCAAAATAGCTTTGATTTTGGCAAATCTGCCCAAACTACGCTGGTTTGATTCTCACCGGATGTGAGATACGTAGGCAACCCTCATCGGGTCCAACCTACCTTTTGCAAAAGGAACCCAAAGATGTCAAAATTTTAATTTTTTATCATCAATAAGTCGGGTAATGTCATTCTTGTTTTAAAATAAGCCGAATGTCCCCAAAAGGACGCTGGAAGGCCATTTTTGCAAGAACAACCACCCTGAGTCATTTTTAATAGTTTGCGAGCACAACCTTAAAATCTTCCTCCTAGAAGTGCTGAAGGGCCGTATTCGCAAAACCAAATCCTTACTTTCTAAATAAAGAATTATTTTGCAAAAATAGCCAGTTTTCAAAATAAATCCTTTTCAAATAAATGTGCAGGATGACTTCAAGTAACATCGAAACCTTCTCAGTCCTGAGTGAGATCCCCTTGAAACTCCATATGTGGTGGCATGATCTAGGAAAAGGAAGCAGAGAGACTGTGGTCAAGATTTTGGGCGGCCTAGTTGATTTACTAAACATCAAACCGAGGAAGGATATCATTGAGGCACTAATACCATTTTGGGACCCGACCCGTAATGTATTCTGGTTTTCAGATTTTGAACTCACACCTACATTAGAAGAGATCGCGGGATACGCGGGTCTCAATGGGAACCTTTGAGGTAGATACCCACTGGCCCCACGACCGGTAACCCTTCATAGGTTTTTGGATTTGTTGAACATCAGCCAGGATATTCAGGACCCGCATCTGGCGGAAGGGTGTTGTACATTGCATTTCCTATATCACCGGTATGGTAACCCAAAAAGTTTCGAGGAACCCAATACCGGCTTGACACATGCCGGAAATAAAGACAAATGGGAAGCTCGACGAGGATTAGCCTTTATGGTAGCCTTTCTGGGAATGGTGGTTTGTCCGAGAGAAGATGGTCACATAGACCTCGGCCTTGTAGGGATGCTAGATGTTGCCACAAAAAAACCTACTAGCACAGTGATTCCTCTGATCATAGCAGAAATGTCCCGAGCTTTGACCAAATATCGGAAAGGCGGGAAATTCTTTCAAAGTTGCAATTTGCTCTTACAGTTGTGGATGCAAGAACACCTCTGTCACCGCACATGATATATGAACTACAGCTTAACCGAGTTGAGTTGTATTGCAGAGTTCGGGACTTGGATGACAGGTATTGAGTTCCCTGAAGGTACTGAGGCCTGGTCGTCATGCTTAAGATCCCTGACCGCAGATAAAGTTGAATGGGCTTATGGGTGGCTCCCTGCTACCGAAGCTGTATACACATCAGCAGAGGTCCCCTATATTCTTTTGATGGGTATCCGAAGCATACGGCCTTACGCTCCTTACCGGGTTTTGCAACAGCTTGGGAGATTCCAAACAATGCACAATGATGAAGACCTGAGTGAGCAAGTCATTGAGTTAGGCCCGAAGGCTGCATTTCCTGAAGGCAGAATCCGAAAGATATGGAATGAGTGCCGGTTCCTCGAGCCTAAAACCATAATACCGGACCAAGCTAGAGGCGAGGTAGATCCCAAGTATCTGACGTGGTTTGGCAAAAGATTTCAAATCCCAAAGAGACCCGCTAAAAGACCACATGTGCAGCAATTTACCGACGGGGTCCAGGTTCAATGGGATTGGCAAGCAAGGGAAAAGGAGTACCGAGATAGAATAGGACAGTTGGAGCAACAGGTCCGGGACCTCCAATTTGACAAGAGTGTACAGGCTGCAGCCGACGATGGTGATAAAAAGAAATTAGCTCAGGAGAACGAAGCACTCAAAGCCCAAATTAAGCAAATGAAAATAGATGCCAGGAACCAAGAAAGAAGTCCATCTGATGAAAGGTTGATCAAAGGGTTAAAGAGACAAATCTTGGACTGCCAAGAAGAATTAGAAAAATTCGAGGGAAACATGGCAAGGCTTCGGGCACAGTGGGCCAAGAAGACTGCGGAAAGAGCCTAGTTCGTACAACAATTGAAGAAAGACTACGAGGGAACGATCTCCAACATGAGGAGAAAAATGAATACTCTGGAAGAAAAAGCGGCCCAGCGAGACAAAGAATTTCAGGTCGAGAGGGACCGTTGCTATGAGTTGACCGCCGAGATGCAAAGGGAAATAAAATTGATACAAGACCTTCACCTCCAGGATTCCCAGGTACTAGAAGCCCGTACCCAACAGATAAGCCGACTTCTCCAAGAAAATGGCCAAATCAAGGAAAGGATCTGAAGCATTGCACACTATATTGTCAAGAGGTGCCAGGACGGCGAATAGATGGGTCGTACCACTTTCTTTGTGTCAGTGATGATATTTGTTCAACAGGTCATGAATGATTTGGAGCAATTGCAAAGGGGTCTTGCGCGCAGGCCCATGGCGATGCCGAATGATGCCTCGCGGGCCCCATAATTTGAAGCTTTGATGTACTCCTAGATTAGTCAAGTCTACACTTTGTTTTTAAGCATGTTTTGTACCTTCCTTTTTGAAAATGAAAAACAAATAGTCTGGTAGTTTCGTAATCACAGTTGTTATTAATGAAAATTCGAAAATTCCCAAAAATTGTTCTTTATTTCTTGCATTTAATTTTGCACTTATTGACAAGAACTACGCTTGGTCTGATTCATGCGGGGTCATGATACGTAGGCAATCTCTATAGGATTCGACCCTAACCAAAAGAAAAGGAAAGAAAAGAGGGGAAACACAATGAAAAGGCAAAAAGAAAAGAGCGGAAAGATAAGAAAGAAAAGTACAAATCGAGAAAAGAAGAGAATAGGAATTGGAGAAGACAAAGGCAAGAGTAAAAAGAGGAAACAAGAAAAAGAAAAACAAAGAAAGAGAAAGTTTACAATTGGAAATAAAGGAAAAGTCGGGATGACGCACGCAGTCGAGCAAATGCATAATAGAAACTATTAACTGCCTAGGTGTATTCATACACCAAAGGTGTGATTATCTATTTGTTAATGCCCTAACTGCTAACAACGTTGTTGGTGATGATGAGTTCAGGCAAGTGGTTCAGTTGACTGGCATTCTGGCAACCCACCCATACAACACCCGTTCTAAAGATAAGTCAAAAATGGTCAACCAAGAGTTAGAAGCAAGCATTGTCGACCCGGCTAGGGAAGAAGAAGTTGTGGATGGCAACGCCATGAAAGAGGAGATGTATAAATTGAAGCAATAGATGGCCGAAATGTACCAGGCTTGGGCAAAGGGACACCCACTGCCAGCCTACCCCGCTAACCCTACCTATATCCCACTATTAGCTCAGCCACAAGATCCTCCTACAATTAATTCCTCTCCGGCCTACCCTACCTACCAGCAATACTACGTAACTACTTCCCAAACACCACCACCTCCACCACCCAAACAAATCTCATGCCCTTCACCTCCAACCACTCCCGTGTTTGTGGCTCCTCCACCAGCCGCATTACAGAGATCTTCTAGTGAACCCCTGTTCCAAACCCAGGAAACCCACTATTACCCACCTGAACCTACCTTCAAACCTCCAGAACCATACTCATGCACTCCCCTTCTTGATATCTCAGCTAAAGAAGAGAAGCTTCCCAAAAACCCTGAGCAGGAGGAGATGATACGAAGGGTGAAAAGCTTAGAGCAATCATTCAGAAATATGCAAGGTCTAGGAGGACAGGTGAGTGTGGCCTAGAAGGACTTGTGCTTGTTCCCCGACATCTAGTTGCCTGCGGGATTCAAATTACCCAAGTTTGATATGTATGACGGACATGGTGACCCAGTAGCCCATCTGCGGGGATTTTGCAGTAAGATGAGAGGCGCTGGGGGAAGGGATGAGTTATTAATGGCATACTTTAGTCAAAGTCTCAGTGGTGCTGCTTTGGAATGGTACACGCAGCAAGATCATGCTCGATGGTACACCTGGGATGATTTAGCCCATGCATTCACAGGACATTTTCAGTATAATCTAGAGATTATCCCGGATCGGCTGTCATTGACCAAAATTGAGAAGAAGCCGGGGGAAAGCTTCGGAGAGTATGGTTTTCGGTGGAGAGAACAGACCGCAAGAGTTGATCCTTCAATGAAGGAAGGCGAGATGGTCGATTATTTTCTGCAGGCTTTGGAGCCTACTTATTATAGTCATCTGGTATCGGCAGTTGGGAAAAATTTTAATGAGGTAGTGAAAATGGGAAGTATGGTGGAAGAGGGTCTCAAGACCAACAAAATTATGAGCTACTCGGCGATTAAAGCAACCACCCAGGCTATCTAGAGCGGCACTGGAGGGGCATTGGGAAAGAAAAAGAAAGAAGATGTTACAGTAGTGGAATCAAGAGCTTGGTCCAGGGGTCCATCACCTTATTATCACCAACCACGCCCCATCCCCAAACCTACCCACACAACCCATATGGCCCGCCACAACACTACTATCCACCTCCCGCCCCCCATTTCTCTGTCCACCATGCCCAAACATACCCCCAACCTCAGGCGCCATGGCGTGCACCTACCCCACAAAATACTTACCCTACTCAGAACACCTACCCACCTCCGAGAGCCTACAGAAACCCTACTGGACCTGATTTTCGACCCAAACTTGTTTCTAAAAATGATAGGCTGCAGAAGAAGAAAACTTTCACTCCGTTGGGAGAGTCCTATACAAGCTTATACCACAGATTGAGACAACTAGGCATGTTAATTCCGATTGAACCCAAAATACCAAATCCTCCCCCAAGGAACCTGGACCAATCGGTGAGTTGCGAGTATTTCTCGGGTGCCCCGGGGCATGATACAGAGAAGTACTGGAATTTGAAAACGGTCATCCAGGAGCTCATTGATACCCGCCAAATTGAGTTGCAGGCTCCAGAGACGCCTAACATCACTCAGAATCCATTGCCAACCCATCGTGAGACTCATATGATTGAGTTAGTGCAAAAGGGGGAATATAAGAAGTCGTCACAAACCGTGATGATGATCAAGGCCACTGAAGACAGGTCACATGAGAAACCAACCAGTGGGAGAGAATTGATCAAGGAAGGAGAGACAGTTAGAAAACCAGTGGGGGTGATAAAAAAGGAGTCGTTGAACAGTGATGCAGTAAAACAAGAGCCAATCAAAGTGATGGCACCAGGAGCAGTTGTCAAGCCCATTATAATCGTGAAAGGGGCTTTAATCCCCCCCCCCCCAAAAAAAATTAGTAAGTTGATTATGCATTGCATCACTACCAGCTCTATGGGAATCCTAGTTAACAGGGCAACTACTGAATTTTTAGTCCTAGTAGGGGTATCCGCCAAGGTGACCTCCTATCACCCTATATATTCATCCTTTGCATAAAATTACTTTCAAAACTCATCAATTACTAAACAGATATTCTAAATTGGGATCCCATTAAAATCTCTCAAAAAGGCCCTTCTTTTTCCCATGTCCTATTTGCGGATGATATAACTCTAATGGAGAAGGCAAAAAAAAACTGGTCATTGCATTAAGACTTGTATGGATTTTTTCTGCTCCCAATCAGGTATATCAATCAACTACACTAAGTACAAAATTATCCTCCCAAAATTCAGTCCTCCACAAACCTCCTCCTACTTGTCGAACCTCTTTGAAATGAAAGTTACATATGATTTTGAAAAATACCTAGGCTTCCCAATTTTGAACCACCGTCCAAAACCAAGAGATTTCCAATTCATAATTGACAAGTTCCATAGCAAAATGTCCCATTGGAAATGTTCCTTTCTAAATATAGCCGGTCGTGCAACTCTTGCAGCTAGCACTCTAAATTCCATCCCCTCCTACTCCATGCAATACACTTATCTTCTAAATAAAATTCTTAAATAAATTGACAAGATTCAAAGGGATTTTATTTGGGAAAGTACTAATACTACTAAAAAACTACATTTAGTAAATTGGAATCTCGTCACCAAGAGTGAGCGAGAAGGTGGCCTTGGTATCCAAAAAGCTTCCTCCAAAAATATTGCCCTACTAACAGGTCTTTCGTGGAGGCTATTACAAAATTCAAATACTCCTTGGACTCAACTCATCTCCTATAAATATGCTAATAAAAAAACAGTCAATGTTTCTTCCTTTATTTGAAAATCCATCCTCAAGAGATTGAATTTTTGCAATGATTGTATCTTATGGCATCTTCACTCAAATTCAAATATGAACATTTAGTCATCAAATTGGATCCATGACTCCAGTTCTCCGAGGAAAAATTTATATGGTCCAATTTATAAAAAGGACCTTAATATCCCCATAAAGGATATTATAATAGATGGCAATTGGAATCTCTCTAATATCTCCTTTGATATTCCTAATACCCTTATGAAAAATATTATGGCTACCCCTTTACCTAATAAGTTTATTAAAAAAGATATTATGACATGGGATATTACCTCTAGTGGTCTTTTCACCACTAAATCATGCTACTCCCTCATAAATCCTTTTATTCTGCCTAAATTAGATTTTGAATGGATTTGGAATCTCCAATGCCCAAACAAAATCAAGTTCTTCTTCTGAAAATGTATGTATAATCATATATCTTGCAGAGCTTACTTATCCCACATTGGTATGAACATTGATAAGGTTTGTACCATCTGTAGAATTAATGTGGAAAGTGATGAACATATCTTCCTCGACTGCCCTATCACTCAATCTAGTTAGGAAAAACTAGGTATCAAAAATTTACATTAAAAGATGGTAACCACTATTGAGATTAAAGAATATTTTTATTCAAGCAAGCCCCTATTCAAACAACTAGAAGACCATCCCCCCTTTTGCCGTTTGGAATATCTGGAAAAATAGAAACAACAATAATATAAATTACCTTAGTAATAAGGTTTATCATACGGTTATCCTCCAACAAGCCTGAAAATACAACTTCTTTACTGAAAAGAATCTCTTCAAGGAGAACATGATTCAAATTAAGATCAGATGGAATAAACCTCAGGCAAATACAATCAAACTAAATATTGATGGAACCTTCCCCAAGTCTACTCTGGAAGCTGGCATGGATGGAGTTTTCAGGAACAAAGATGGTGACTGGATTTTTGGGTACTACAAATTAACTTACGCATCTTCAGTCATGCATTGTGAGCTAATGGCTCTACATGAAGGACTAAAGATTGTTAAGCATCTTGATCTTTCGAATATCGAAATTGAGACTGACTCAACGGATACCATATTATTGCTTAATGAAAATAACCCTAACCTTTTAAATCTAATTTTTGAATGCAGCTTGTTAATGCATCAGTTGAAGCACCCAATCCTGAGGCATAACTCAGGGTAGGAAATGTAATAGCCCACCTCTTGGCAAAGGAAGCAGTGAAAATTTTCAAAGTTCCTAGATGTGTTCGCCATACATGCCCACCTTGTTTTGTTGAACATCAATTGCTAAATGACAAGCATGGTCTTAGTATTAAGTCAAAGTTGTTAGTACTAGTGTCTGTGAAAGACTAGCCAAGTTTGGCAATGAAAATGTCCTACGGGACTATGTAAGAACTGTGTAATGTTTGTGTTAGTAATATAATATTATCGTTTGTGCTTTCAAAAAAAAAGACGTGGCATATTTTGTAATCACATTTAGCTCTAAAAAGTTTTTTTGCTTAATCATCCATCCGAAGAACGCTAGCTCAACTAATCCATATGCCATCGTAAGGCTCATTTAAGGAAAATCACTCCTTACTCGAATCTGAAATCTCTGATTAAGGATAGAGTATCCCATGGAACCCACCATATCTCATCATAGTAATAAAATAATTTTTAATTCACAATTGACCTAATTCGACTTTCTAGTTGAATTGAAAAAAAATTATATTTAATTTCTTGGAAGGTGCTTTCTATTAGGGTTTGCCATGAATTTTTAATCTATTAGGATTCTCTTTCTTGAAGGAAGGGAAAATGACTACTAAGAGGAATAAATCTCATTCATATGCCTTATCCTTTTCTTGAAGGAAAAGTAAGTCTTGGACATCTATAAATTGAGGGTATCTGCTTCTCACAAGAACAACAACAATATCTACAATGTAGTCTTTCTAGAGAAAGTTTTGTTTAGGGAGATAATTTATTCTCTCAATAACTTTTTTATATTAGTAGATTGATGTAAGTCACTTGACCAAACCACATTTAAATGATAGTCTCTTGCGATATGTTTTTCTATGCTTGAGTTATAGTTTGTTTAAGCTTTACGTTGTTAGCTTTCGCATAAACCATATTATTATAATCCCAACAAGTGGTATCATAGCCAATGGTTCGAAGCGAGATCGAAGATAGGATTAAGGTGGGTTTAAATCAAGGTGCAACCAATTTGACGATAATAAAGATTTATTCAAAAAGTTTGAACATGATGTTGTTAGGATTTTGTTCAGATTTTCTTTCCATATTTGGATTTTACCTTTTCTTGAAAAAAAAATTGCAATAATTGATTTTACTTTTCTTATGGGGAAAATATTGATCTCTTCCATATTTGACAAATCCCTTTCTTGAAGAAAAAGATTGTGAAACTCTATAAATTATGGATCCGTCTTTCAGACGCAGTAGCATTCACAATATAGTCCTTGAGAGAGTTTTGTTTAAGCAAGAATTTCTCTCAATAAGATTTTATGTTTTCTTCTCATATGTAGGTTAATTGGCCAAACTAAAATTTTATGCATATTTTAGTTTTTTTTGTGTGTATGATTTATTGTCATCCAAGGTTTGCAACTATTAGCTTCCGCATGATGACTTGTCATTTTCGATCCCAACAAGTGGTATCAGAGCCAATAGTTTAGAGCAAGATCGAAGACTATAATGACGATAATGAAAATTTTTATCAAAACAAAAAAGGGGGTTTAGATCAAGTTATAGTCAATTTGACGATAATGAAAATTTTTATCAAAAAAAAAAGTCAAGAGTACTGCATGTGAAGACAAATTTCAACCATACTTTCAATACTCATATTGCTTCATATTTAAAAATAAAAATTATTTTCAACCCATACACATGCTCCAATAATTTTAACCCCTGCTTAATTTTAACGCATGAGCTCCCACTTTTAACCATACTCACTTTTAGCGTAGAGCTCCACTTTTAAGGGATATTATTACTTTTAGCCCGCGTCCGAAACTACTTACATCCTGTAGCAGAAAAATGTATAAAACTTGTATAATTTTTATATATACACACACACACACACAAAATATAAATTTTATATATTTTTCGGCTATTATTTCTACAGAGGCTCTACAGTTTTATTTTTCCTACTTTTAACCCTACTTACTTTTAATGCAGGGCTCCAATACTTTAAACTCGTTCTCACTTTCAACGCACGAGGCTCCAACTATTAACCCTATTCACTTTTGACGCAGGGCTCTAATATTTTTAACACGTGCTCATTTTTTACGCAGGGCTCCAATATTTTAACCCGTGCTATCTTTTAACGCACGAGGCTCCAATGTTATCTAGACTTATTTTTAACCATGACAAGCATCAGTGATAAACATTATGTGAAGAAGGAGGATCAAGTATACCAAAAAAATTAAGGCTAAAATGGGAGAATTGTTAGGATTTTATCCAAATTTCTTTACATATTTGGATTTTACCTTTTCTTGAAGGAAGAGAAAATAATTTGCATATTAATTAATTTTATTTTTCCTATAAGGAAAATTAAATCTCTTCCATATTTGACAAATCCCTTTCTTGGAGAAAAATATTGTAAAACTCTATAAATTAAGGATCCCTCCTTCATACGTAGTAGCATCCACAATGTAGTCCTTGAGAGTGTTTTGTTTAAGGGAAGAATCCTTGAAAGAGTTTTGTTCAGGGAAGAATTTTCTCTCCATAGGATTTTATGTTTTATTTTCATATGTAGGCCAATTGGCCAAAACAAATGTTATGCATATTTTAATATATTTTTGTACGTATCTGATTTATCGTCGTCCAAAGTTTGCAACTATTAGCTTTTGCATGACGCCTTATTATTTTTTATTCCAACACACGCTATATATGGAGATAAATTACAATCCCAAATATGCAAAACCCCCGTTGTATCTTTATATAAATAAAAACTCTTTTTAAACTATGTTTGGGCCACTTTTAACCAATGCTGGTTTTAAGCTATACTTACTTGTAATGCATAAGCTTCAATGCCAGTTTTAACTCATGCTTATTCTAAATGCGTGAGCTCCTTTAACCCATTCTTAGGTTTCTTTCAACCAATACCTATTTTCAACCATGACAAGCAATAGTAATGAAGATTGTACATGTGAAGAAGGCGGATCAAGTATCACCAGATAATTCAGGTCAATGAAAGAATTGTTAAGGTTTTGCTCTGAATTTCTAATCTATTATGACTCTCTTTCTTGAAGCAAAAGAAAATAATTTCTAAAAGAAATAAATCTCCTTTATATGCCTTATTTTTTTCTTGGAGAAAATTTATGTCTTGGACATCTATAAATTGAGGGTATTTGCTTCTCACAACAACAACAACAACAATATCCACATTGTAGTCTTTCAAGAGAGAACTTGTTTAGGGAGAGAATTATTCTCTAAATAAGTTTTTTTATATTAGTAGATTGATGTAGGTCATTTGACCAAACCACTGTAGTCCCTTTCGATATGTGTGTCTATACTTGATTTATCGTTGTTTAAGCTTTGCGTTGTTAGTTTTCGCATTCCATATTATTTTGATCCCAACACTTTCATGTACCTTGGCGTAAACGGTGGTCTAGTTATTTTTCAAAAGTAATATTTTTTGCATGAGACAAAACTTATTATTTGTTTTGGAAAAAATAAGTTTATTTTGGAGGAGGAGAAGTAAAAATGGAATGTTATTATTTTCAGAATTATAAAACCAAAATTGCTGCTCTAATAAACTTTATTTCTTAGGGTGTGTTTGGTACGAAGGAAAATGTTTGCCTAGAAAATATTTTCATGGAAAATGAGTGGTTTTATCACTTATTTTCTCTTGTTTGGTTGGTAAGTGGAAAATATTTTTCGAAAAATATTTTCTATTGTTTGGTTAGAGAGTAGAAAATATATTTTTTATGTAACTCTCCTCA